>JAPYZC010001263.1:0-33247 GCA_030522665.1 Ichneumoninae sp. A BG-2022a | reverse complement strand
GAGAAAATTGCAAGTACTTCTTGATGGTGTAAAGATCTGAAAAAATCATGTATACTAAAGGTACTGAGAAGATTAATTTTGCATAATAATAATTGCAAAGTGTTATTAACAAATTCATCAAAAAATTAAGTAGTTAACAAATTACCCGGCAACAAAACTTTTTTTTATGAAAATGATTCGTTTATTTTTCTGAATACGTATGAATTTTTTTAGATTTTTAAGTAATCGTTGATTTTTGTTCGATAAAAAAAATAAAAAATCAACGATTACTTAAAAATTTGAAAAAATTCATACGTATTATCGACACATTTTCGTCGGAAACTGACATCGATACCAATGCATTTGACACGTGAGTGGTTCGCTTTCTTTGACTGTATCGCTGCATGATAATTCCCTTCAGGCAATTGTTGTGTTATTCTTCGTTCCAAAATTGAATGAACCAATCGGAATGAAGAAACAACGATTGGTCTCATTTGTAAAGGAACCTAATTGACAATGACGCGTGAAAAAACATTTATTCATAATGATCGACCAATAACGGATGAAAATTGGCAAAATAGGTTTTTTTTTTGGTTTAACGAATAATCATCATCTGATAGACGAAGCTTTTCCACGCGGTTATTTTATATTTTTCTCCAATCCACTTGAAAGCATTTTCTATGTTTGTTTGCCCTCGGTACATGCTCTCTACAAAAAAAAACAAGCTACACTATACCGCGATAATAATAATTGCACCAGAAGATGGAATAACGACTGCTCGTTATCTCGCGCAAGAGTCTCGAGATCGCGCGTTCTCCTCGTTTCCCACTCGTATTATATGTACGATGTAATAACAAAAAAAAAGAAAAAAAAAATAACTCTCGAATTCTCGACATTCGTCGTGATTTTCAGCTTCTTGACTTTCTTCCCTTGCTGTAGTATTATGTATATATATATATATATATATATAATGTGGTGAAAATATTTTCTAGATTCGTACGAGACACCCAAACAAAATACATAATTGAAAAAAAAATATCGTTGCGTAAAAAGTGCAGAAGGCAGATACGAGGCATGTATAAATATGAATTCCCGCGCAAGAAAATGTTTAAAAAAAGTCTTATCTACATCAATGATAGGTCGGAGAATACAGCGAAGCTGGTATCAACCCCGAAACGAACGAGAGTGGTACGGTTCTGGGTTGGTTCTCCGGTCTGCTTGGCTGTGTGCTCGCTGTGGAGAGCCATAAAACTTTATGGTGCGTTCGCATCGACCGAGAGGGCCTCGAAGCTCTCTCCCGCCATATGACTACTACTACCATCCGCGAGGACTACCACACTGGCCATTCGTACTCGTGATACTGGCTTGTTTCCATGGCAACGAGGAGCTACTACCCCCGCCGAACAGCCACTGTGCAATATATATATAGATATATAGATATATATATAGATATAGATATATATATATATATGTGTGTGTGTGTGTGTATATATATTCCCCTGGAACAGGGTATCTCACTCTCTAACGTCTCGTTCCCCTCGCCCTCCGCTGCCCCAACGCTTGCCAGTCTGGCGGCCTGGCCCCTTCAACCCTCCTTTCAACCCCCTAGGCTCCTACTCGCGCCATCCCCCATTGCCATACGAGCAGCGCACGTTCGAGTTTGCGCCCCTGGGCCATCCAGAATAAGAGAGAGAACTCTCGCAGGGCACTGTCCGCCCTATCGTCCTGGCTCTTATACAGATATTTTTATCTTACCTTTAATCTTAGATTTTTTTTTTCAAGTTTAATGATTGACCGAATAAATGTTTCATTCGCTAATTCTTGAAGAATGTAATGCTCCAGCGAGCACTCTACATAAGCGATATCCTACACTGACATAAAAAATTTGCTTGCGGGCTGCCGAAGAAAAAAATGTTTGTTTCAATTGTACTTTCAATTCTTACAATTCCATATGATATTGAAACAACGATAGCAAGACTGTCAAGGTGACATGTTATCGTTTCAACCCGGTATGAAATTGTACGAATTCAGTGTAGAATTGAAACAACGTTTTTACTTCATTGGCAGCCCGCAAGCAAATTTTACTTGATTCAATGATATTTTTCTATAATCCGACATTTCACGGCATCTATTAATTTGGCATGGTCTTCTTTGGTAGTGTTTAAATGAAATAGTACAAATCGACAGCCATCGAGACACATCAATTTTATTAGGGAATACAATGTTTCAACGATTATGCATTGAGATATCGATTAAATACATTGGTCCACTGGTGCGAATGAAATTGTTCCGGTCCAGGGTGATAAACGGAGGGTGGAAAAACAGGTTTAATGGATCGTGAAATTGAGAATGGAAAATACATAGTTCGCGTGAGAATTAACAACATAGCGTATGGAGACGAAATAGCTCGTGTGCGCCCGAATATACGTATACACAGCGAAAGATGGGACTCGAAAAGCAACGAGGCCAGAACGTATACAAGCGACGCTCAAACGATCGACGCTGCAACCGGCGTGTTTGGCTGTGTTTTCGTACGAAAAGAGAACACGCCGTCGAGTGTGTAATGATTATGTCTATACAGATACGCATGTATGTATTACGTTCTCGCAGGATACACAGTACGGAGAAGTAATTTTGCTTGTTTGTTCTCATCCGGAATAAACACTCTCTCCGTCCCTCCTCTGGATATCCCTTTGGCGTTTATACCCGTCTACTCCGTGTCTAAGCACAAGATCATACTACTCGATCTGCTTTTCAAAGCTGGAGCCGTTATCCGCCCCGAGTCTGCAACATAACTTTTCCATACAAGTAAACAAAACCACGGGATTTGTTTAGGATTTGAAGAAGTAAAGTACAACTCCCAAACTGGCGTATCCAGTGTCGAATTACTTATAATTCAAGGAAATATGATAACTACGACGACTCGACGAGGGGCACGATGAGCCGCGCAGGCCTGTTTACACGTAAATTAATTCAGCGGTACGTCGACCGTTAGGGGATGAGTTAGAAGTTGGGCGATGATAATAGTAAACGCCGCGCTCTCACAGTCCCTCGGTCGGTACGACACTCCGGCTCCGGCTATGGCCCTTTGATCTCCCGCTTCGTTTGTACGTTTAAACACGGCTTTCCGAGTAGTGGCCGGGAGAGAAAAGCGAGTCGAGTGGCCGCGAAGAATCTCGTAGCGCGCCGGTGTTTGTTGCCTATAGACCACGCTCGCTCGAATTAAGAGGATGCACTCTCTGTTGCTTTCTTTCTTTCCTTCTTTCTTTCTTCGGGTTCTTTGCTGGATACTTTATACCATTTTTGTTTCATCTCTTTCTCCGCGCTGTTGGTTCCCTTAGAACCGGCTTTCGCGAGCGAAAGAGTGCCGATTGCAAACGACAACCCTCGAGTTTACGGGTGTGCCAACGCTATTACACAATACTTTTTCTTCGCCGACCGTAAACCATAGAGGCATTTGTCGCTCTTTATTGTTAGATAATTCATTCTCGACATGCCTTTTTCTTTTCTCTTTATTCTTTCGTCTCATCTTTAGACGTTACTGGTACTTTCCTTACTGGATTAATAATGGGCTTTGAACGTGAGTGAGGATTGCTGCGAGACGAGCAACCTCGGAGGACGTTGCTATAGCTTTTGCGGTTTTTCGGAGAGGAGTATATTACCAACGCGTGGCGCGCGATGTTCTCTGCCTTTCTTCCCCCTCTCCCTGTCCCACTGACGCTCTTTGCCGAGCCAAAGTTATAACCTCGTATATACTTTTTCGTCGCTTGCCGTGTAGGCTTTTTCTTTTCCTTTTTCTTTACCTGGATATTCTCGTTAGGGGGGAACAGAAAACGGGTTCGCAGAGTTCGACACATCTCTCGCGGCTCGACGCGTTATTGGCTTCGTTCTGTTATATCGATGGATATAACGAAATACCCCGACGGTATGTCAAACGAGAGGGGATGATAAAAAGTTCTTGAAAAATATAACGGGCGAGCCGGCCAGTACTCGTCTGGCACTTGAATAGCGAATTAAAAAATAAAAGAGAAAGTATAAACAAACAAAAAAACAATAAGAGTGACGCTCGGACGACCGCAGACTCGATGAAATAGTTATATGTATATAGGGGAGGGCGGGGCAAAACGGGGCAACTAAGCAAATATCGCCGTTGCAGCTATATACATGACATCAATTTATTATGTTAGACTACACAACCAAAACTGTGCGGCCATTTTTTACATTCCGGAAATAAAATCGCGCGGGGCTAAATGGGGCAGTTTTCATTTTCTCGAAATATTGGCTTGGTTTCGTAGATCGTAAATACCATCGCCCAGACAAACCTGTCTGTCTGTCTGTCAGACTGCCCGATTCTGCCCTGCCCCGTTTTGCCCCATCGATACATCCCGATCTTTTCGCACCGTTTTACTCCATCGATACGTCCAATTGATTCACCCCATTTTGCCTCATCGGTACATCTCACATTTTTTTCGCCTCGTTTTGCCCCATCAATACATTTTGATTTTTTCCCTTCGATACATCCCGATTTTTTGCCCCGTTTTGCCCCACCACCCCATTTTGCCCAACTCTCCCCTACCTTTTTTTTTATCCACTCTTCTTTTGCTCATTCACGCTGTTCTCTTGCCGAGCGCGCACCAAAAGTTTCGAAAGGACGTTCAAATATTGCCAGCAATACGTCAATGTATGAAATTCAAGTAGACTTTTAAAAATCTATGCCCCGCTCGACGATTTCGTCGTCGTTTATGACATGGTGAAATTAATTAATTACCGAAGACTGTACTGTAATTCGATGCATTACCGAATTAATGCATCGAAGGAGAGAGATAAATAGAGCGAGCGAGTCTGATTTTGGTCGACGAGTCGTTCGAAGCTCGTTACAATCGATGGACTTTTACAAAAATTCTGCTCTTGTATTTCAGGGATAAGCGAGGCGAGCGTGGTCCTAGTTTCACCGAAATTCCCGTCACTGATTAAAGTAGGCAGTCAAGTCGAGCTGCGATGTCACGTCGATGGATCAGGCGAGCTGAGATACGAGTGGTTCAAGTGAGTAGTTTTAAAAAATATTATTTAATTGCAACCATTTTTTAACCGATACAAACTTTCTACAATAAAGGGTAAAATGCCTGTAATAAATATTCGTTATTTATGTCGTTGTGGGTTTGATTAATTGAATAATACATATGTATGTACAGAAACACGGAAAGTTTGGCAAGGAGCGAACGCGTCGAGATAAAGAAGAACAAGAGACTGCACATACACAAGGCAGGTCCACAGGATAACGGGGTTTACACGTGTCTAGCGAGAAACGAAGCGGGATCGTCGCCGGTGAAGGAAAGCTTTCCACTGACGATATCCGGGAACGAAACAGCGACGATAAAAGTAGTACCGCAGAATTTGATCGCAAAACGCGGCGAGCCTGCTGTACTCGAGTGCGTTTACGAGAACGCTGATTCGGTACAGTGGTACTTTAAGTCCATTGGTCCTCTCGAGTCCGACGAAGAGAAGATTGTTTGCGATAACGGGACGTTGGTTATACGAGCGGCCGAACATCGGGATCAAGGGATATACGCTTGTCGCGGCGTCAAGGATGACACCGTTCAGGAATACACAGCTGAACTACAAATTGCTTGTAAGCTTAAAAATTCTTATAGTACAATTGTCTGTATCGCAATAAATGTCTGTGTTTTGTTTTCACCAGATTTGCAAAACCTGTCGGGAGCCTCTTTCGAGCCCGTTCTACCCGATCAACTGGCCGTTGTCGGTGAAGATCAAGAGCTGCAAGTGAGCTGTCTCGAACCGTCGGGTCTTCCGACACCGCGGATCTATTGGAAAGATCCACGGGGACATATAATAAGCGATTCGGGACTCGTCAGGGTTCAGGACAATACGTTGATTTTGGGCAAAGCGAGAATAGACGAAGATGGTGGAAATTACACGTGCGTGGCTGAGAATCTTGCAGCAGTAACCCAGATGACTGTACAGGTCATAGTTTCGAGTGAGTGTTAGAAAAAGTATTAAAAAGTTTTATCGACTCTTATTGTGTTTTTCTAATTTACTTTTTAGCTCCACCGAGCCTGACTAGCTCGCCAGAGTCTTTGGATGTAATGGAGGGCGAACCAGTGACAATGACCTGTTCCTATTCGGGAATGGAATCCCCGGTGACCCACGTGCAGTGGCTCAAGGACGGCGAAGCGCTCAAAGAAACCGGTGGTCCAACTAGACACAGAATATCTGATCGTCACGGTAATGTCACGCTGCACTTCAAGTCGGTGTATCTATCGGACAAGGGAAACTACGCCTGTGAGATAATTACCAAAGGATTTCCACCAATCGTATCGGATATCGGGAGCCTCATTGTTCGGGAAAAACTCAAATTCTCACCACCTCCCGTCGACAAGAAACTCGAACTTGGCTCCACTGTTAAAGTGTCGTGCAAAGCTCAGGGAACGACCAATCCCACCGTTAGATGGATAAAAGAACACGATGGCGAAAAATTTCCTAAACATGTCCAGGATGTTAACGGCACTTTGCACTTCAATGGTGTCGTCGAGGAAGATAAGGGACGTTACACTTGCATCGCTTCGAATGCCCAAGGAGCTATCAATCACACCATCGACATCGAGGTCGTCAGTAAGAAATTATCCTTCTTAATGCGTTAAAAAGTATCGATTAAATCAATTGTTTTATTAAAATGCTTAACTATTTGCACAGTTGCTCCGAAGTTTACGCAACTTCCTCAAGACCCTACAGAAGCGACCGAGGGCTATCCTGTTATGTTGCACTGTGCAGCAGAGGGTGATCCGGTACCACAGATTCACTGGGATAAAGATTCACGATTAAACAATCTTGACGATCCGAGGTTGCAGGTATTGTCAAATGGAAGTCTTTACATAAAGGAAGCTTATCTGAGCGACGAGGGAAAGTACGGATGTACAGCTGGAAACAGCGGAGGCCTCAAGAGGGTAGAAGTCCAATTAAATGTTAAAGGTAACATCATTCATTATATTTCTTCATTGCAATCAATCGAATATCTTATACTCGACTTTGTAATTACTTCAATATTATTTTAATAGCTGGCGAGGGTTACCGTACGGATATGGATGTTGATGGCTACGAGGGCTCGAGGGGTATGATGACAAAGACAGTGACGATAACACTGGGCGTAGCAGCTGCTTACATGGTTCTCGTTGTTGGACTAATGCTCTACTGTCGTTACCGTCGGAGACGCAGAAAACAGCAGTATTTGCAAGAACAGGCGGAAGGTAAGCCTAAATTTAATACAACACCAAGAAAAATTATAGTACGATCATACCAACATCTTTTATATTATTCAGATAACATTTCTTTGTTTATCAACGAAGCTTGTTTTCGACAACAAGAAAATGTTTAGAATACAAAGATTGTTCAAATTTTATTACCCATTATGAACGGATAAGTTTTAATGTGTGTGTGTATGTATGTTTGTATGTATGTATGTTTTTCCTCAATATGCAGAAAAATTGGAGAACGGCGAGGTACATGAGGAGCAGACAGAATTGAAGGGAACCAATCACAAGGCATCGGTCGGTGGTACGAGCGCGGCAAGCAACACAAAGACAAAGGAGAATCGTGACTCTCAGAAGAGTGACGGTGCCGAAACGGCACAGAGCCAAAGCAGCAACCATTCAAAAAAATCAAAATCGAGTTACGACAAATTGACGGTATCTCGTGCAAATCTTCGGGAATTGAAGCCGATGGGTCGCGGTGAATTTGGCGATGTATTTTCCACAAAGTATCAGCCAGATGGTGAGAAGGAACATCTCGTTATGGTTAAAAGTTTGACGAATACAAAGGATGAATTGGTCTTACAAGATTTCAAGAGACACCTCGATCTACTTCATAAGCTTAGTCACGAGAACGTGGTGAAGCTTATCGGTCTGTGTCGCGAGGAGGAACCTGACTACATGATTTTAGAATACACCGACTGGGGTGATTTGAAGCAATTTTTAATCGCATCGAGAAAAGAATCGAACAGCAGTGCCACCATTAATGGCACGAGTCCGTCGCATGAAACGAAGAAACGGGCTCCGCAATTGTCGGTCGCCCAAATTCTTTCGTTATCGAATCAGGCGGCTCGAGGTTTGAAACATATTGCCGACAATCGTCTAGTGCACAAAGACATTGCCGCGCGTAATTGTCTCATAGCGAGCAATCTGACGCTCAAGATATCACTGCCGTGCATGACCAAAGAACCTTATCATCAGGAATACACGAAGCACCGCAACCAGGTTATACCACTCAGATGGCTTCCTTACGAAGTCGTTTACGAGGACGAATATTCCACCAAGAGCGATGTATACTCGTTCTCGTGCCTCGTCTGGGAAATATTCCATCAGGGTGAACTGCCTTTCAACAAGCTCAATGACGATTCAATACTTGTCCAGCTCAAGGCCCACACTCTCGTGTGGAAAGCTCACAAAGCCGCGCCACCGGCACTACAGGAGCTTCAAACAGCCTGCTGGTCCAAGGATCCACGGGAACGGCCTACTTTCGACGAAGTTGTCTCCAAGATCGGTGAAATCGTCGTCGACAGTTGCCTTTAAGCTCACAGAGTTGGCACTATTTGAAACACACACACGCACACACGCTAAATTATACGCTCGTTTCTATAATCGTCCCATGAGCTTGGCGCGAGCTTCGAATGACGAATTTATACGCTTACCGAAGTGTGTAACTGTGTGTTTGGTAAACGATAGGCTACATTTTTATTAAATTTTATCTTTCAAATAGATCATATCCAACGAACGTTTTCACGTCGGCGAATCATGTGTTTCGATAAGTTTTTATACAAATGAAACCTAAAAATCGAGCGCGCAGCGCCTCACGTGTAAAATAATCACGAGTCAAAAGAACGTCCAATTTCCGTCGGTCTCAATAATGATTATTCTGTCGCGTCCATTAGTACTGTAAGGATAATATTAACTATTTATTTCCTAATAGAACGTCCGCTTCAAGTAATTAATATGATATGACGAAGCGTCGAAAAAAAATTAGAGCCATGTACTGAAAAAACAATATCGTGTGTGCGTGTATGTGTGTGTGTGTGCGCGTGCGAGCGTGCGTGCGTGCGTGCGTGCGTGCGTGCGTGCGTGCGTGTAGTAAAACACTATATGGTAATGAAATAGCCGGTTAAATATCGCCGAGTGTAATGCAATATACCTAACTGGATAAACGATATTACTAATTAAGATTCATCAAGCCACATCGAACGTATTAGCGATATATATTCCTAGATCGTAGCTTTTAGGTAAAAGACTAGCGGAAAACGAAAAATTTCTCATTGATCGAATTTACGATTCAGCTTCAAAAGATCATTTCATCTAACCGGCCTCTACAGACGTATTGCTTGAAAAATGGCCTCTTCCATTCCTCCCCTCCGTCCCCTCCCCCCAATCAATAATCGTTTGCACTAAAAGACTTACACGAACCGGAAGGAACTCAAACGCGC
This sequence comes from Ichneumoninae sp. A BG-2022a, assembly GCA_030522665.1. Taxonomy (NCBI): domain Eukaryota; kingdom Metazoa; phylum Arthropoda; class Insecta; order Hymenoptera; family Ichneumonidae; species Ichneumoninae sp. A BG-2022a. Next base: position 23,781 of record JAPYZC010001263.1, on the reverse strand, counting down.
AATAAGAAAACAAACAAAAAAAAATTAATTATCACGATCATATCACCCAGGAGCTTCGTTGGAAAAAGCTTTCACGCTTGAATAATAAACTCGATCGTGATATATTGATTAAGGAAATTATTGATATCCGTATAATCGAATAAACTCGTATACACGCGCGGAAAGACAAAAGAGTGATCAAGTACGAAACAACGGCCATGTATATACCGAAAAGTCAAAGCTGTGTAAAATTAATCGTATTGTCGTGATAATGATAATGATAATGATAATGATAATGATAATGATAATGATAATGATAATGATAATGATAATGATAATGATAATGATAATGATAATGATAATGATAACTATAATTATAATGATAATTATAATTATAATGATAACAACTCATTCGAGCTTCGGAGTCTGCAATCGGACAGTTGTGAATCTTCCAGATAACGAACTTTTTACTTCAAGTATTTCTCGAGCTTCCATGCTTAAAATCGCAAAGATTTACAACTTTAGTCATTGTGCTCTATTGTTTTTTTTTTTTCAACCCATTTCCATATATAAAAAGTGGAGCCGTTTTGTTGTCAATAGTGATAACAGACTACAACAACGAAAGTTCATTGCGATAATCATGACAATTTGCTAATACGTTACGAGTTTGACAATGTTTAGAGGCGATTAGCATTAAAATTTCGTTGACTGCATCATTTTTTTTTTTAAAGACAAAGTTAAATCATTATTCGGCTAATAATGGGCCAACGTAATGGTAATCAATTGCGTGGAGTGGTCCAGGGTTGGAGAGTATAATTATATATATATTGCTTGAAATTAACACGTGAAAAATGAAATAAATAAAAAAAGCGCCGGCACATTGATAATGCCTAGGCATTATCTTATTAATTTAAGTACGTCATTATCGATCGAGTAACGGCGTTTAAAATGTAACCGAAAAAGGCCCTCCTCTTCTCATTACCAGGCTCACAAGTTTTGTAAAATTTTATATCCCCAAACGCACCACGTATACATATATATCATCTACACTGTATTATTTACGGCAAGTATATTTATTATCAGTTATCGAACGATCATCCATAGCCAATCATGCGAGAGTGTGGATGTGTTTTTACATAAATTCATTTTTTTGTATTGCAGAGGTGTACACGTATATGTGCACTAAAAAAAACAGTGGACACTGCCGTCTTATGATATTAACTGCAAAGTGAAACTAACTTATAGTAGTTACATTACATTTATCCATTGCGACATTCCTGTTAGAATGACCAAAGCGACTTGTGTTTTTTCTTTTTCCATTCAACTATTCTTCATGTAACATGTTAGAATTAATAGCATTAAGGACATTATAATGTACCCGCATCTAGTCATGTGCGATGACAAAAGAAAAAAATAGTGTTTGACGAATGAAAACGTAAAAGAGAATCTGAAAAAAGCATCTGTATCTTTTTTTGTAAATATTTGTACTTTTTTAACGCGCGTATTACTTTATTAATCCACGAAGCGGTATGTGCACTTGGAATATATGAAAATAAATGATAACCAATAACTTTTTTGTCGTTATCCTTCTTGGCTACTTGAGCGATTCATTAATACGAACAATTAGTTACTTTTACTCACTTTGGCTGGAACTCTGCGTTTGTCGTTGCTGAATGATGAAGCTACAGACATGTCGAAGGGGTCACTCATCTCTTTCTCGAAACATTGGGTTCTCGGGATTCTGGTGAGGAAGAAAGGGTACAAAACGATATATCGTGAGGAACATTGGGCATCGGCCTTCGCCATTGTTCAAGGTTAGATGCATGAAATATCGATTATATACGCATGAAATATGATTTAGAGATAAAACTTAAAAAAAGCAAATTAATTACTATTTCACCAACACCGAAGTTAGGAGAAGCTTAATTTTTTTAAAACCCATCGATGTTCCTGAAGGAATATCATCGGCTACACGTCAGTTCCGTGCAGGACATCAATCAGGCATGATCCGAGCATTCAAAACTATTCGCTGAGAACGACGCGGAAATGACGGTTGACAAATACAAAACTCAGAAACTAGATTTCAAAAATTAAAAAATGGACATTTTCGGAAAAATTGAAATTTTCGGAAAAATGGAAAATAAACTAACTCGTCAATGCAACGCTATTATCGATCATTCTTTTATAAAAATCTCGCTGACATCTGCAACGTGCAGGTATGTGGAGAGGGTTGTCGTTTCGCGACTCCGGAATTTCTGCGAGGACCAGGGTATCATTTCCGATATCAACAGTGGTTCGTGCCGGGAAAGTCGGTAACGATAAATCTTCTCCTAGCAACACAGGATTAGATAGAAGCACACGACGGGGGCGATTCGATGGATGTCGTATACTTGGACTATGAAAAAGCGTTCGACAAGGTGCCTTGCAGGTGGCTCCTGAAAAAATTGGAACACTTCGGAGTTGGAGAACATCTACTGAAATTGGGGTGTCGCAAGGGTCATTACTCGGGCCCCTGCTGTTCATTCTCCACGTTAGCGAACTGGAGTCAGTCCTGCGAACATTCACATCGATATTCGCGGACGACACAAAATTCTACGTGAACCCCGAGATCCACGATCTCCAGAACGACCTAACAGCGCTAAACGAATGAAGCAATGGCTACCGATACCGAACGGCGAGAAGTGCGTTTACGACGCACTTCTCGCCGTATGCATATGGGGAAATAATACACGGAAGCTGTACATGCTAGGCGTGACAACCCTACGCAAGATGGAATACCAAAATGATCTTAGTGTACTAATCGCAAACGATCTAAAATGGAGGGAGAACATTCGTGCGACCGTTAAGAAGGCAAACTCGCTTCTCTATGTGGTGAGGAAGGCCTTCAAGAAAATAACCCCCGAGCTCTTCATCAAGATCTACAAAACCTACGTCCGGCCGGCTCTGGAATTTGCAACGTCGTGTCCAACGGAGGTTCAGTCCAGGCTTCTTCTTCTTTTTTTGGTTTTTTTTTTTTTTTTCAAGTTCCCCTTATGGCTCTGGGTATTTTTCAGCCTTCAAGCCGCTATTCCTCAATTGTTTTTCCAAGTCTTCTTTTTCGCTGTTACCCTCCCCCCCCATACTGTATCACATTTGCACGAGGGCGCAGGGAAACTGGGGAAAACCTGCGCCGATACAGTCGGTCATTCCAACTGAGTCTTGATATTCGTATTCGATACTTCGACTACGAACTCCAATCCTAGCTTCTTCTTCTTCTTCTCCTCCTTGGCTATCGCCCTCTGTTGAGAGCATGTGCCACGGCCAGTCCAGGCTCCTGGTACTCCTGTGGAACTCCATGTCCCCCACCACTTTCTACTTGTCAAGCGGCCAACGGATACAAGCTAAAAACCACCTTCAAAACATTAATAAATAAGGGTGAAAAGTTCGTTAGAAGTTGGCATCCATGCTGCCTGCAACGTAGAGGTGGGAATGGAAAAGCAATAAACTTGAAAAGGCGTAAAGAAAAATTATTTTTAAATTGTTAAAAATCTTTGAATATATATATTTTTTTAATAGATATTACAACATATCAAATAACTCTCGGTACATACCAGCTGTAACCACATCATGCGCATGCGCTGTGTGAGTAACGGAGGAAATAAATATATCTCTCTCTGTCGACTTCCCTACCATGCAACCAACATAAAAAATATGAACGTAGGTGATGTCGACTTTCATCGATTAACGTTGGCAATACTTGGGTACGCGCGGAGCTTTTAGCCAATGAGCGTCGTGGCAAATGAGAAGGGCACATTCACCATTCAGTGATGTAAACTCAATTGATACAAAGTTTACTTTGTTCGGATATTTTAATCGTGAAACAAAGGAAAAAAGATATTGAATGAGTTTACGGACCGAGGCAGTTTTGCCGGACGGGTTAACGATCCATAAATTATGAACGATAGAAACACGACAATCCAATGTCGATGGTAAACACGAGTTAACTTTGCCGGATCGAGTGGACGCCAGGATTAACCCTTCACAGAACATTTGTTCTCCTAACGTATATTCGCAACAGAGCGGCTACGGGCTTTCGCGATGTGGGAACAATTTGTCGGATGCACGGTGTCAGTTGAATGCGCCGAAGCATTGGGCACTTATCAAGGGCAGATAGTTGATTTCAATAGACAAACGATGACCCTCGCCAAGCCGTTCAGAAACGGAGTGCCCCATCCGTCTGCACAAGTCGTCATCAAGTAAATGAAAAAAATAAATAAAAAACTAAAATGTCCAAGTGGATACACTTAAAAATGTTACCTATTAACATTTTTGTTGTTGTTAATAAACTGGTATATAAAATAAATTATGAAAACTAATAATAACTTTATACTCCATTGCAGCGCAAAGGACATTGCGAACCTGAAGATAATCTCAAAGGAAGAAGCAGCTGCGTCTGTCAAGGAGATGGAGACTCGAAGCAAGGTATCCGTTAAGCGTCCTATAGCAAAGAGGGCCAGCAGATCGGTATCGGAGTCAACTCCCACCGTTTCCCAAACTATGACCAGTCAAGTTCAAGCAAATCCCAAGAAACTCATGGAGCCTGTATCTGTGAAAGCGGAGCCACCATCAAATGGAAAAATTAATGTCGAAACTAATGCAAAACCTAATCAGAAGAGAATATCTCAGAGGCAAAGATGGCAGGATCGAGACGAACAGGCGTTCGGCACTCCCATAGATCAGTCTCTCAATCAGGATTTTGATTTTGAGACCAACTTGGCTCTTTTCAACAAAGAGGTTTGTTGAGGGATAATTTTTTAAAAACTTTGATACTCCGCTATTTTACACCAATGGTTTTAATGCTTTTAGGCCATTTGGCAGGAAATCAATTCTCTGAAGCAAGACATGATACGCCAGACCGAGAACAACAAAAGTAAATATCGTCATGACGAGAATATAATAGAATCAGAGCCAACGGCCTATCGGCAGATTGTCGTACCATGCGCGGACGAACGTGAATACGTAACTGACGATGGTTTGGTCATACCCAGCATAACACTCGATCTTCATCGGCAATTGATCGGAGCAGCGGATCGTCTGGGGATAAGTTGGGAAAGAAGGGTAAGACAATCTTGTTCTACGATCTCTAGAATATCTTAACAGTCAATGGGGATCTTGTGTTTAATATGATGTCATTAAATCATCAAAAATATATTGTAAAAATGTTGATATTCAATACTTAAATATTTGAGTTAATTAAAGTATTTCGCAATCGCAGGTAGAATTATTGGGCCGTGCCGGAGCCGAGATAACCTTGCAACTTCTCGGCGGTGCCCACAGACTGAGTCCAAAGAATGCTCATCAATGGCCAACGGTAGTGGCCCTATGCGGACCTCATCGTTCCGGTGCCGCTGGCGTCAATTGCGCCCGGCAATTATCTAGTCACGGTGTTAAAACTGTTGTTTTCATTGAAAATTCGGAGAACGTATTCCTGTTGCAGGAATTGTCATTGTACAAACTAACGGGTAACAAGGTAGAGACTAATGTCGATAAATTGTCGTCGGCCGTTGATCTTATTCTTGTCGCTATGTCGGAGGAGCATTCACCCAGAACGGCCAATTCTGTGGCTAAATGGGTTAACAGCAACCGAGCCCCGGTACTCGCTATCGAACCACCGTCCACCGGAACACCCGGTATCTCAAGCAAATTTAGCTTATTGGGGGCACTTCCGTTATCTCATAGTCCGGAGAACGGTCGACTGTACCTTTGTAATCTTGCTTTGCCAAACAAGGTATTCGCGGAGGTTGGCATCACTTATAAATCGCCTTTCGGACCTAAATTCGTAATTCCTTTGCATCTCAATAACTCTTAGCAAATTTCTATCGGATACCGAAGGCGTTTCGTCGGTTGTACAACTATGATTCCGTAAATGATTGAGCCTCAAGTGCACTTGTGTATCCGCTGTAATTTAAATTCAATGTTGAGTATAATACTCGAAAAAAAATTCTTTCGGGAGAACGATGATAAAATTCTACTCCGCGGCGTTAAACGATTAAAGACGGACAAACAGATAAACACACAGGTAATCTGATAGTTTCTCGTGGTAACCGGATGTCTTGTTTTTAACTAGTGAGCTAAAAGGTACATGTAGGTTTATCGTCGATATCAATACAATAATTATTGGAGTTTAATGATAAGTTTTATTGAAACAGACAACATTCTCGAAACTCCATAATCTTCCTTCGCGTATACTTCCTAAAGGGAACGTGACTCGGAGAAACCTTTATTATTATTATTATTATTATTATCATCTTCATTATTATTATTATTATTATTGTTATCTATGTTATGATTAGTCTCATTCTCGCGGCAGAACTTGAGAGTTATGATCGATTTATACATGACGGTGTTCAATATTTTACTGACAAAGCGATACCATTTGTAAGCGTTGTTTACCGTGCAATTAAAAAAATCAATAGCACATTTCGGATGCGTCTCGAGTGGGGTTCACATTGACGGGCACTTCAAACTATGAGAATGAGAATTCTGATTAAATAAAAAAGAAAATAAGCGAATAAATGTCGATTTAGTTTGTATACTGTAATTACTGAATAATTTATTTACATAATAAAACAACGGATTTGTACATATTGGTAATTGATTTCATCGAAAAGAATAATGTTTCAAAGGTAACTGATATTCAATACCCTGATTAATACAACTGTACGGGGTTGAATTCTATGTTGGTTTATTGTAACAAATTTAGTTCATGACCGCCTGCGATTATTTAAAAACATAGGTGCCCAATAACACCGTACGAACACGATACTGTAATAAAGTGTTTATTAGTTTACTACTATGGTCTAACTGTGGAGTGTGACGAATGGTGACTTTGCCTAAAATCATAAAATCGTCATAACTATAGCGCTTTCGATCTACGAGATAATACATTTTTTTCCTCGTGAGACACGCATTCAAAATTTAAGGCAACTTTTCGTTTGGCTGTATAGACGAACGCTGCATACATGCATGGCTCCAAAAATAATTGTTATCGCATTCGTCGATACTTTGCGATCATAACCACTTCCGTTTAATTGACTCTCACCAATGACCTTGATGCGTTGCTCATACAGAATGCTAACTTTTGGATCGCCTTTAACTGAGATCGTCGACGAGTGAAACAGTGCGCGATGTTATTCGTTCGGAATTATCTTGATTTGTTAATGAGTAATTTCGTTTCGCTTCTCTTTCGTCGCTCGCGCGATCTTTTGCCGACTGCGTGTGCGTTATCGTGAGCGAATCAAGAAAGTCGGTTGTTATCTGTCTCTCATTGAAGTCGCAGCAACTTTTTTCTTTTTTTTGCCTTTTCCTGTTTATGAGAATCGAGTTAGTAATATTTTACGTATTTTATTTTCTCGCTGACCAAGAGTGACGAATAACGTGATTTATCGTAGTTTTCTAGTGATCGCCAAGGATTCTAGTGCAACGCCATAGTCAAATACTTTATGCAAATTACAAAAGTGAATATCGTTAATTGGAACATAATGCGAGACATGAGTAGCGTTTGGTAGATTCTCATTACGCGTTAGAACAAATTAAGGAGATACGACGGTCGCCAGTGATAAATCCAATCTGATGGTAAATATTTTTTATGTACTGCGTATCGATGGCTAAAGTGAGCTTCGACTTTTCGATAGTAGAAGAAACAATTTTTTTTAAATCAGGTTGCCTATGAAGAACATGCCAGGTACACTGACATATCCAATGTACGCCGGAGTAGAAAATCATCCGCAGAGACAGAGATCTCATACATGGAGCATTCAGAGAAGAAGATCTGTAGCTCTTACTAGACCTGGAAGGCTATCCCTTACCGAACCACCACTGGTAATCAAAGTAAATTTTTTAAAAAATATTCCATTAACCTTGCATCCATAGTACTAATCCGCTCGACATACTTAAATCTGAAGAGCCGAGATGGAAGCTAAGAAAAAAATACTTCTCGGTACACCGATGGTTGGAATCGACATTAGCCGTATCGTTCACCTCTTATGTAAACCGCAATAATATGTAGCTGCTAGAGCTTTGTGACATTCAAAGTGTAAAACATGCACACGTTTGGTTTCTTAATCCTTGGGCTATATAGGATATTATCGCTCTCACGCTTTTGCGAAGTGTTCGATGCAACTACGATTTTTTCGAAAAAAATATATATACACAGGGGATATGATGGACTCAAACTTTTTTGCGTTAAGGAGGGGCTAAAGATCAACATAACCTCAAAATATTTTGAAATCATTTTTCTTCGAAACGGTTTTTATAAAATAAAAAACGAATTGAGGGGCTATTCGTTTTTCATTTTTTATAGACTCGTTTCGGAGATAAATGGATACCAAATTTTTACTCTGTCTCTCTCGCACTCATACGTGCCTGCCCTTACGGTGATGTGAAATACCGCTGCCGGTAACAAAAACTGTGCTGAATGCCGTTGTGAGACCACGATTTGCCGACGAAAAAGAAAATTGCCTTTCCCCGGAGAATCGGCAGGCGCAGGGAAAGACAATTTTCTTTTTCCTCGAGGGTCTGTGGTCAGAAAACGGCATTCAGTACAATTTTTGTTGTCAAATGGGCGACGGCCAGGTGGACGGGGGGGGGGGGGTTACATCACCTTAAGGGCATGTGGCACAGACTCAGTCGGTAACAAATCGCCTTCCCCATTTTCTCCAAAACGATTGATCCGACGAGCAAAAGCAAAGTAGGTTTTCATACTTATATCTATTGCCTACAAAAACCTAATTTGATTTTGGTCGAAAAATCAACCATCACGGAGAAAATAGGGAAAGTGATTTGTTACCATCGGAGCATTGTTACGTGTGTGTCACATCACCTTAAGAGCATGTGAAACACTATGGAGCATCAGTGGCGCTCTCGGCGGAGCGAGAGAGACACGCTGAGAACGTGTTTCACATGCTCTTAAGATCGACAATCATAGGACATTATGAAACAAAGCCCCAAATACTGTCTCTACGAACTGATCAGCACTCATTACAACGGTTGATGCATTGTATCGTGCACACTCATTTATTGTTCGAATTAGTAAACCTTGATAAATTTTCCACACAGGAAAAACTTGAAAACATTAATTATGCCAAAATCGCGATTAAAATGCAAACAGACGTTGCATACTGTCCGTGTTATGACGTCGCCATAGTTCATCTAATGGTCGAACCCGCGCACTCCTGTAGTATATCGAAGTGTCGGTTAAAATTAGTTTGTATAACGTCGCAGGAGAGAGACCCCTTTTTCACGGCTGATCCTCGGGAGTAAAAAATCCAATACGTGTACAGCATTTCATAAACAGTTTGACAAACAAACAACGGAAACAACCCTAAAAATCAACCGTATTATAAAAGACCCTCACGCGTCCGCGAAAACACTTTACATGCGCGTTAAATTATAATTTTTTTTTTTTTGAATGCTGGAAGGAAGAGAGGTAGTTGTCCGTGTGGCCATCTTTAAACCCACGAGTATGTCACATCCGTCCGACTCGTGCAATTCAGTGACGGAGTGGGGTTAAGACAAATAGGTTTTTCTTTTATGGCACATAAGAAATTGTGATTCCGCGATATATTTGAGGAGAGGTGGTACGTCGAAAGGGACTAAAGCACGAGAAAATTCGTTTTACCAAAGTAACGTTAATGGCAGAGGAACATGTATACGGATACTATCCGACGATCGGTGTTGACGGAGAATGTGTACGTAACGCCTTATTTTCTCCTCTTTTTTTGACAGTTTGACAGGTTGGATATGTACATACCTCGTCCACGGACTTTTCGTCAATTATTTCCTTATGAATCTCTTTGGTGAACTTTTTTTTTGTTATTTTTCATTCCCTTCGTTCTTCTTCGCACCTGTTACGATTAAATTTCAGATCCGACGATTTATTAGGTTTCCTCAACCGCGTACCCTGTTTTTGACCCTGTAACATGTCAAAACGCAGTTCTGTGGTCGAACGCAATACGATTGATAAAAGCGCGTAGTCGCATGACTCAAAGTCGCGTCGGTCGTTCGTTTATCGGCTCGCTAATCCTTTATGTTTCCACACCTTATCCTGTATATTCAAATTATTCACAAGTGTAATTTTTTTACAAATTTGGCGGAGTACCTCACCATGTATTTTCAATTGGTCAATCTATTCTTGTTTGTCCACTCTACGCTGCACATTATGAAATGCATTTCATTCTCCAGGTGGATGAAACTACCAGCCGGCTGAGGCTCAAGGTGATAGCGGGTCATCAGCTTGCCAAGAAAGATATCTTTGGTGCAAGCGATCCTTATGTTCGCATCGATCTCAACACCATTAATGGCGACGTCACAGTGGATTCTGTACTTACAAAGACAAAGAAGAAAACTCTTAATCCAACATGGGAAGAGGAATTTATTTTCAGAGTGAGTTTTCAACGCCAGTCGACATTCTGATTTGCAAATTAACAAATTTTCCATATTTTAATAAATATTATTATTGATTTATTTTGTCAACAAGAAAAATCCTTTGACGATTTCTTTTTCTTTTTTATATAATGCTCCATAGACTTAAAATTATCTTACGTTAGAGAAAATCGTACCAAAAGCATGTAGAAAGCATATATGATGTATCGTATATACTATATCATGGGACAGTGTTATTATACAAATGAATAATTATTTTGTTGCTTTGTCCTGAACAGGTAAAGCCAATAGAACACAAGTTGGTGCTCCAGGTATTCGACGAAAACAGATTGACGAGGGATGATTTTCTTGGAATGGTGGAATTGACGCTGATAAATTTACCAAAAGAGCAGGATGGCAGAACTATTCCTACGAAGCAATATATACTGCGTCCACGCAAGTGAGTGTAGGACATAGGCAAAGCCAAAGTTGATCCGAGGCAGGGCGGTAATGCAGGAAATTTGTTTGTCGCAGCAACGGAAGTCAGAGGGCAAAGATAAGGGGCACCCTTGAGATATATCACGCGTATGTATCGGATTCGACAGGCGGCGATTCGGGAGATCCTGATACAGCATCCGATTCTGGAGGATGGGAATTGCTCGACAGACCAACACCAACCTCTAACAACAGTCCTGTACAGCAATCGGGGGAGAGCGCACCAACGAATGGACCTCTGCCACACGGATGGGAGGAGAGACAGGATGCTAACGGGCGAACGTATTACGTCAATCACATAGCTAGATTTACTCAGTGGGAACGACCTACAGCGATGTGAGTAAGACGATGGCGCTTTTTTCCCCGTTCGTCGTCGAGTTTTGAGACGATGTGAAACAGCTACAGTCGGTAACGAAATCCATCGTATCCATGTAATCAATTTTTTTTCAAGGCTCTTCAACATTTTTGGCTAAACGCAAATTGTCAGCATCTTCATCTAACAGTCGCACAGACGCTTATAATTTGTTTTTTTCTCGAAAAAGTTTAGCACCTTTGAAAGAAGTCGGTTACACTTTTTGTTACCGATTTTTTTAAATTAACAATCTGCGTTTGTAACGGTTAATTTCATTCGATGAAGGAATGTTGTGCCGACCGGTGGCGTGACAAACGAGCAACGTAATCTTGATACCGCGGCGACGGAATTTCAACGACGATTCCACATTAGTGTGGATGACGCTGAGAGCAGAGGACAACACAGGAGCTCGGTCATTAATCAGGTGAGTTATTTGCTATGCAATAAAGATGAAAATCCCTGCATCTTTGCGTAAGTATGAGAAGATCATTATGGAATGAGGATAAATAAGTTTAATGTATCCTGTATATATTTAAACCTCGATTGTCGATCGGACTACAATGCGGTATCCATTGATGGTAGAATAGTTGGTTTTTCCCCCCCTGATAAAATTAGCGTTATAATTTTGACGAATATGCATGACGATACGCCGGGTGGATCGTCAATTGGTAATATGTATCTTGGCGAACCGATTATATTTCGCGTGTACGGGGAATGGATAGCATAAATTAACAAACACAATCGGGCTTGCATATAATGACGATTTATGTTTAAAATGAAAATGGCATGCGGGATGTAGAAAGATATGCATGTATGTGTAAGGATGGTGAAAGGCCGCGCGAGGAAGACGAGCATTCGGAAGCGAGAGATGATGATGATGAGGATGATGATGATGATGATGGTGGTGGTGGTGGCGAACATGAACGTGTCGTTGCCGACTACGACAGTACCGTCGATCAGCGGGGTTACCTGGGAGAATGTGACGACCAGGTATATTCTTAATAACAAACAAATTTGAGCATGATTCTCGCGGGCTTTATTAACGCTTTGCTTCGATCATTGTCGCCTCAGTATGACACGAAACGCTAATTAAGAGAATGAAAAACGCTGGCTAAGAGGCTGAGCCGTAAGGCCGTTACGACATATGCTCCCCTCGCATGAATGCACAATTTGATTACACTTATTTAATGTTCGATTGTTGTATTTTACTTTTTTTCTTCTTCTTCAAAATCTGGTTCGTCTAGATATGATTGAGTTCAATGAAAAAAAAAAAATATATATATATATATATATATCGTTGTGTATTTACAGAGCGACGACAATGTAGACAGTCCAGCCGGTTCTAGGCGGTCTTCGGAACAGGTAAATTATATTATGAAGTATCTTGGTTGTTAAAATGGATTCACGCATAAAACTATTCTTTGTCGTTTTTTGTTGTTGTTTTTTCCCTCTTTTCTTTTCAACTCTAACAGTGATTCCGAATAAAGTGCAACAATAAGTTCTTGGGTATATGAAGTTGGTGATAATTATTAATCGTAACAAAACGTTGATCGTTTACAAATTTTTAGACTGAAGTTCCAAAGCCTACTTTTCCGCTACCGAGCGGCGATGGCTTGCCACCTGGCTGGAGCATGCAGTTGGCTCCGAACGGACGAATGTTTTTTATTGATCATAACGAAAGAGCTACGACGTGGGTCGATCCGAGAACGGGGAGGGCGAGTCCTATGCCTAGTCACAACGTGCCTTCGGCTACTCCGAGAAGTGACTTGGATCAACTTGGTCCATTACCAGAGGGATGGGAGGAGAGGGTACACACTGACGGAAGAATATTTTTCATTGATCACAGTACGCTTACCGAAAAATATACATTTCTCAATTAATGTGCTCTCTACTCCACCTAACATATTGTCCACCTTTTGTTCAGATACCAGGACAACACAATGGGAGGATCCGCGTATGTCTAATCCGCAAATCGCTGGGCCGGTACGTTGTCGTATGGGTTATAACTTAATGGTCAATCACGGCAGTGTTGTGTCACGCTCTACCAACGGCGACGTCGATTATCTTCCTTTTTTTTCTCTTTTCGTTACAGGCTGTACCTTACTCGAGGGATTATAAGCTTAAATACGAGTATTTAAAATCACAACTCAGAAAGCCCGTAAGTCTAACTTGTTCGCAATTTAACTATCCCGTGGGATAAGTGTGTGAAAAGATTTCTTTTATATATGTATATATATATTCTACAAACACGGCGTCTGTCAATTTACAGAGTAGCGTACCGAACAAATTTGAGATCAAAGTGGGAAGGAGTAACATATTGGAAGACTCGTATCGTATTATTAGCTCGGTGAACAGAATGGAGATATTAAAAACTAAACTGTGGGTCGAATTCGAGGGAGAGGTCGGTCTGGATTATGGCGGACTGGCCCGAGAGTGGTTCTTCCTATTATCCAAGGAAATGTTCAACCCTTACTACGGCCTCTTCGAATATTCCGCTATGTATGTGACACTCGTCTGAACTAATTTTTTTTTTTTACAAAAAGGACCAACGATTAACCGAAACGCGATTTTCAGGGATAACTATACACTTCAAATAAATCCATTCTCCGGTGTGTGTAATGAGGAACATTTGAATTATTTCAAATTCATCGGACGAATCGCGGGCATGGCTGTATATCACGGAAAACTTCTGGATGGCAAGTTTCGTATACCTTTCGTTAAGGAGACCGAGTCAATTCAATTAACATTGTTTTATCCTTTCAGCGTTCTTCATACGACCCTTTTATAAAATGATGCTCGCCAAGGCGATCGATCTCAAGGACATGGAGAGCGTTGATTCCGAATACTACAACTCGTTGCTCTGGATAAAAGAAAACGATCCAAGCGAATTGGAGCTAACGTTTTGCGTAGATGAGGAGAGCTTCGGTCACACTTCACAACGAGAACTCAAACCGAACGGTGCTAATATACCGTTGACCGATGAGAACAAGGACGAATACATAGGTCTGGTGATACAGTGGAGGTTCGTTTCCCGAGTCCAGGAGCAGATGAACGCTTTCCTCGAAGGATTCAACGCTCTCGTGCCTCTCACGCTCGTAAAGATATTCGACGAGCACGAGCTTGAACTCCTAATGTGCGGAATACAGCATATCGATGTCAAAGATTGGAAGAAGAACACTCTTTACAAGGGCGATTATCACGCGAATCACATAACAGTACAGTGGTTCTGGCGCGTAGTTTTGTCATTCAGTAACGAGATGAGAGCTAGGCTTTTGCAATTTGTTACGGGGACGTCGCGCGTGCCTATGAACGGATTCAAAGAGTTGTATGGTAGCAACGGACCGCAATTATTCACCATCGAGAAATGGGGTACACCAGACAATTATCCACGGGCCCATACATGGTAAGTAGACTAAAACCCGAGTTCTACATAGTTTTTTAAAGCGGTGTGAAACAGACATGTTCGATGACAAAAATGGTAATTCATAATTATAACAAAAAATAACAATTCATTATAAACATCTTCATACAAAAGTTGGAAGAATGGTAATGATGTGATATTTCTGAGAAAAGTTTTGTGACCTCGAAAGTATAAAAGAAAAATTGGATTACAGTCTTTGCTACCGTTTGACCCCGGATATGACCCGAGGTAGAAGGTTTCACATTGCCTGGATGGGATTGTATATTCGTTTATAATAAGTCTGATATCCGTTTTTCTTTTTCCAGCTTTAACCGAATAGATCTACCGCCGTACGAGAGCTACCAACAGCTCAGGGACAAGCTGATAAAAGCTATCGAAGGCTCCCAAGGATTCGCGGGGGTTGACTAGCGCGAGATACCATTTTTTACAATGATGCCTGTAATATAATGTCTATACAGATGTACCCCCTGGTATATGGATTATATATACGACAATCCGTATGTACCTTCTTGAATATGTTCAATTCTATCACGCTTAAGCACGATAAAGATATTTTCTTTTTAAGATCCATGCGATACGATGATGACTATTGAAAACAATCTGTTTGAGTTTGTTAAGCACTCAATAATGTCATTATTGTACTCAACGAATTTGTGCTGTTTCGATCGTACGTGGAATTAATGACATGCCTTTCAAGTTCGATTCTATGTACAGGACAGTAGCAATAACGGTTATATTCATGCATTTTGTGAAACACAACGATGCTAATGGCGAAAAAAAAATTGTAAATAACTTTGTTACAACAAAGAATTAAGGTATTTAGTATCGCGTATTGGTACGCTAACGGATGATGATGTCGATGGTCTAACCCCAGAAAGGCATATAGACCATGCTTATAGACCGCTTGTATTTTCTATGGAATTAAACCATCGACATGCACCAATTCAAAGAAAACGACATATATTGATTATAAAATATGCATTAATCAGGCACTGAAACAAACTATTTATCAATCTCTGGTTGTAATATAACTTGCGTCTCTTCAAGTAACACTCCCCCGCTTCATTCGCGGACTAGACTAATTATCGATCGTCACGACACACGTGGCCGTGAATTATTCAGCGAGTTTAATTATCACTGATTATATTGACTCAAATTATTCTATGAAACTTTCAACCAGCAGCACGGCGTGCAATTCAATATGAAAAAAAAGAATAATATATGTAAATACATCCACGAATTCAATTGAATGTAGCTAAACATCGAAGGTCTAAAGATATATTTTGTTGCAAAAATTTGTAAGCGCAAATGTTGTAAAAAAAACAAAAAACCAACGTGTCTCGCGAGACTTTGTGTCTAGACAGTATACGAGTATTACTTTACAATTATTCGGTAGAGTCCAACTTTCGGAGATTTATAATGATTATCACGTTTGCATACTTGAAAAATTCGATAAACGCCTCTTTTGGCTGACACGATAATAATGATGAAAAAAAACTGGTCCCGTCCACGATAGCCAAATAAAGAGTGCATAGTTTATTCTTAGAGCTTGTCCAGTTAGTCGTTAAATTTGTTGTCTTTAATTTTGGCACTGGTACGACGAAAGATTGAATTCTGTATCAATATTGTAACATGTAAAAAATGTAAATTTGAGTGACAATGTTCTCGGATTACGGAGAACGCATAAATAAGTTCGAGAACGGGGTACTCTTTAGGGCCAACGCTGAGAGCAATAAAGGACCTCGATGGAAAAAAAAGAAATCATTTTCAATACGGAAATAAATTATTTGAAATTAAGGTTCGCGTTTTGTGACTTGATCGGAGTAGCGAAGTCGACGAAGTCACGGATAATACATTCCATCCGGCTTTTATATTAGCGTTAAACAGCCAGTAACTGAAATCTTGGGCTACATTGCGCTTTCTGCATTTTATATATATATATGTATGAATGTATGTATGTATGTATGTATGTGTATATATATGTATATACATATATATATATATATATATTTTGTTCCGCTGTGACGGTTATAAAGTAATGCGACGAAAATCAACTCGGTGACGGATTCATATATTATTAATATTGGAATTTGAAAAAGTATATCAGCGCTCATACGTTTTACGTGAACGTCTAAGATTACGATTAAGCGAGTCGCTGACATGGTATTTGGGTAATTACATGTACGATTGATCAGGAACTGTTTAAAAAACTTTAATTAAAATTTTTTTATTATCGCGAATTTGCGAATCGATACAGATTTTCAAAAATACTGTTTCGTTTCGACGACACCTTGTGGCCTGCTAAATTTACTTTCTAGCGATAGGTTTATTCCTTGCTGCTATAAAAAAACGTATGAGACTTTATATATGGAAAATAAATAGATGATAGTACGATAATACTTATGTCCTTCATATCTAATGTTTACAGCTTTAGGTAAGAGAGCAAGCAATTACTTTATCTATTTCGGAACGTCGTACGATCTTGCGACGTATCAGCGAAATTCACTTAAACGAATACAAGATATTTCTTCAGCTACAGCCAGAAAATTGCGTTCCATTCACATTGATGTAAATATAATCTTATGATGAGAATAAATAACGTTCGACACTATCTTATAAATTCATAACTAGGTAATAATTATAACTATAAAAATAAGAAAAACTGAAGAAAAAAACAGGGCTTGTGTCCTCCCATTTAGATTTGTAAGAACGTAGTCCAAAACATCTACAGAAATAGGTAAATATATCGCAATTATTAACTGTTATTAAACGGGAGTTATAAATAAATACACATCGAGAGGGTTAAAAAAAAGTGGTCTTCGTCGAAAAGACAATTGCGCAATTTCATTGCATTAAGATCGACACGTATTATGTTTTCGAATTATAGTGCAATAAATTATATTTAAAAACTTGAACGACTCATTCGTTTTATTAAACTTGATCCGTATAATAAAGGATTGTAAATGCGCATTGAAATAATCCCGCCACAGCGAGGCACCGAGTTCCAAGATTCACCGCGAGGTGGCGATCGACCGGCACATCCGCAAAATCAAAAAAGACAGTTGGGAAGTATAACATCGACTTATCGGTTCCCCGTCGTGAACGTGAGTCACGCGAGCTGTGGGACAGCGAGCGAATGTGGATAAGATAGATTTGTGAATCGATTTACGTGTGAAATTCTGGGCTATACGATAAAGTTCTTGCTCTCTTATAATAATGGTGATATAAAGGATTACGTTGTTTATGCGGCGCTTCTTGTCACAGACCGTAAGCCCTGTTCAACTCTCGCTTTACTTGATGCATATTTCTGGCGCGAAGGCAACTGCATTGTCATTGGTTCCATTTAGTTGTTTTTCCTTTCATCATTAACTCATAGTGTAATAAATTATATTTACAAAAACTTGGACCACTCGTCCGGCTTATTTTAATGCAAAACCTGATCCGTATAGTAAAAGGTTGTAAATACGCGTTCAAATAATGCCGCCACAGCGAGCTAGCGAGTTCCAAGATTAACCGCGAGGTGGCGACCGACTCGGGCACATCCGCAGAATCAAAAAAGACAGCTGGGAAGTGTAACATCCACACATCGATTTGGTAGCCCCAGCGTGTCCGAAAATTCGTCGGTCCGTGAGAATTTTTTTCCGTCGTAAACGAGAGTCGTGCGAGCTGTGGGGCGAAGCTACGCGAACGAATGCGGATAAAATACATTTGTGAATCGTTATACGTGTGAAATTCTGTGCTACGTTATAAAGTGCTCGTTCTCGTATAATAATGGTGATATAAAGGAGCCCGTTGGTTATGCGGCGGTTCTTGTCACAGACAGCAACCCCCGTTCAACCCTCGTTTCACGACTCTCTCGGCGGAGGGAAGTCCTGCATGTTTCTGGCGTGGAAGCAGCTGCATTGCGGTTAGTACCATACAGTTTTTTTTTCTTTCATCATTCGCTCGTTAGAATTGTTAGTATTTTCGTAGGTTATAAAAACTTTTTTAAAAATCTACAACGGACGGTTCGAAGAGGTTTCTCGTACTTAACGCATTCGACGATGCTTCTCCTAAAGTTCATTACCCTTGTTCCGAGTTCAATATAGGTTACCCACCAAAGCTTTTCTCATTCGTGCATCTCCCCTTCCGTCTCATTGTCTTTCTTCGCCTTATCCACTCTTTCTCATCTCTCACTCGAACGTTATGTTTTATCTTTAATTACAGATTCATCACAGCTACAACAAAATAGTGACAATTGTTGTGTGAAATCGAATGTTTTATAGTTGCTCGTACGAGATAAAGGATTCTTACGATCGCACCCTTGGATCAATTTTTACTGTAACGTTTTTTCGTCCGGATGTCCGACTGAGAGCTAATGTATAAAACGTTCCGTACACTTTGGTCACTTGGCTGTGGTAGTCCCGATGAATCTCTCTACTGTTGATTCATTTCTCCGCGGATCTTGCGGTCAAAAGGGGCATCTCGAGGTCTTCCGACTTTCCAATATCAGCCGCCCAATCTACGTGATGATAAATTACGTCTTTTTCACAAAAATGACCCGCGTATCGCTCGGTGTTTTCAACGAAAGTGGCATTGAAAAAAAAAAACTGAAAAAATACACACACATTTTTGCTTCCTAGTAACTCTGTATAAATTCGTCGAATCCTTCAATCGATTGGAGACCCCTACCCTTCAACGATGATTAACGCGATTTCCTCTCACTTTCCTGACTCGTGATTTCATCAGGAACTGACGGAAATGCAAAGAGCAATCGGAACGAGGGGATTTTACGATTATATTTCATAGCTCGGGTCGATTGTACAACCTCCTCCCCCAACCGATTATTCCAGCGGCCTGGCCGCTTTCAGTGAATCAGTCAATAACACTATTGCCAAGTGAGATTTGCCTCGCGTGTACCAAATGTGAATGCCGGCAACTCTGGACCAATAAGACCAATTATACAATTCTCGCCCACTGTCTATCCTTTGACAATGTCACGCGAAAATACCGTCGAAACACATTTGCATGGATATATAATAGAAATATATCTATTATCCGCGATGTAAAATGAGAAGGCTGTGTGAGAAGTATCGATAATAATGATTATTGATTCATATTCCGTTTTGACTCATTGTTATAAAATATACAGAGGCTACATATATATGTGAGCTTCGGTAATAATTGTTCGATCGACTCTATTGTCACGTCCCGTTTATCAATTATTTTCTTTTCGTTCTCTCTTGCTCCCGGTCTGGGGCGAGCAGTAACGATACGACGTAAGAGTGAGCGATAAGTATTGATGGGGTATTTAGCTGCCGCTCGTACTAAGTAAAGTATCGTTGCTGCTAAGGGTTGCGGGAATGGGGAGCGCGGGGCAAAATGGCACAGCGGGGCAAAACGGGATAATGAGACAAAACAGAATTTTCCAATAACTTTTGGATGGTGGCGATGGTTGTATGTGGAGCAAAACGGGTTTGAAACTCCGAATGCATCGTTGAAAAAATATTGGGCATCCAGCAATTATTGGACAATTGCGTTTTGTCCTCACTGTCCCGTTTTGCCCCGCTGTGCCATTTTGCCCCGCTGTGCCATTTTGCCCCGCTGTGCCATTTTGCCCCGGTCTCCGCTATACCAGTGCAGAGAGTACAACACCACGACGAGGTATAAGAGGGAGGAAAAAAAGGACGAAAAGCTGCTTTCGAATCGTCACGCACAGTTCGTTCCTCATTGTCTGGAAACGCGCGCCGATAAAGATTAATGGAAAGACAGTCGTTTGCGAGTCCATCGTGTTTTCATCGGTCGTGATTGTACAGCACGCATTGGTGCAATGCGGTGAATCTAATTCAGCGACTACGACGATGCTGCATATACAACTACTGTGTATAACTACGGGGTTTGCTACACTAAGCGAGAGTCGTAGATTGGGAAGAGGGACTCTAAGAGGGAGAGTTAGAAATAGAGAAACACTCGGCACGCAGTAACCAAGTCCCCCCGGCTTTATTGTAGAGAAACGGTGTGTGTGTGTGTGTGTGTGTGTGTGTGTGTGTGTGTGTGTGTGTGTGTGTGTGTGTGTGTGTGTGTGTGTGTGTGTGTGGTGTGTGTGTGTGTGTGTGTGT
Organism: Ichneumoninae sp. A BG-2022a; assembly: GCA_030522665.1. Taxonomy (NCBI): domain Eukaryota; kingdom Metazoa; phylum Arthropoda; class Insecta; order Hymenoptera; family Ichneumonidae; species Ichneumoninae sp. A BG-2022a. The sequence goes on along the minus strand of JAPYZC010001263.1, from coordinate 3,035 downwards.
GTGTGTGTGTGTGTGTGTGTGTGTGTGTGTGTGTGTGTGTGTGTGTGTGTGTGTGTGTGTGTGTGTGTGTGTGCATGTGCGGCACCAGCAGCAATCTTGTCACCGTAAAGCCAGAAACACTTTGGCCTTGCGCACGTTTTCCTCCTATCCCACCTATACCACCCGAGAGTAGCGTGACAATTTCCGCCGGAGGCAGAATTTATATTTCATCGCATCTCTTTGCTCAGCAACTACTCTAACGCGGCTTCCGTCAGGGGATGTTGGCAACTGAAAAAAGAGGATAAAAAATAAAAAATCAACAACCCGAGGAAATTGAGAGGTGTTGGAAAATGCGAGATCGAACTGGCAACATTTTCTCGTTCCTCAAGAAACTTCGGTATAAAAATTAATAAGGTGAAGATATCTAGACGTTAACTATCGCGTATTTAGAGAGGTTCTTGATTACATTTTTTGCCTTTCAATATTGATTGTTGCTACTATTACCGTAAATGTTCCTTTTTATTATTATTATTTATTTTATTTATATTTTGGAAAATTGTTTCTTTTTCCCAATTTTAAGAAATCCAGGTGATCGCCCTAGGGGGCCCCCTCAGATTATCCCAAAGACCCTCCATCCGCGGAAGTGACGTCATAACGGAAAAGCGTCACGTCCGGTCGAAAAATGTGATCCTCAAACTGGAAGTGACGTCGGTAGATCGCTGCAAATACAAATTTGCGGTTCCTAAATTCCATAGTTCGCAGAGAGGGCACGAGGCGCCAGAACCACAACATCCTGCTAGAATATAGGGGAGAACGGGGCAAAATGGGGCAACGTGGCTAAAAACGGGGTTTCGCGGCAAAACTAAATTTTCCAATCATTTATGGATCGGACAAGGTGGCAAAACTGGGCAGAAAAGCCTGATGTGTCCGATAGGGCGAATTCGGGCATTCAAACATTATTGGAAAATGACGTTTTGCCCAAAAACCCCGTTTTGCCCCGCTGCCCCATTTTGCCCCGCTCTACCCTACACATATTTTTAGTTAATAACCGTAGAGTAGTTGCTCAGCAACTACTAACGCGGCTTCCGTCAGGGGATGTTGGCAACTGAAAAAAAAGAATAAAAAATCAACAACGCGAGGAAATTGAGAGGTGTTGGAAAATGCGAGATCGAACTGGCAACATTTTCTCGTCCCTCAAGAAACTTCGGTATAAAAATTAAGATTAAGCTAACTATCGCGTATTTAAAGAGGTTCTTGATTACATTTTTTGCCTTTCAATGTTGTTTGTTACTACTATTATCGTAAATTTTCCTATTTATTATTATTATTTATTTTATTTATATTTTGGACAATTGTTTCTTTCTCCCAATTTTAAGAAATCCAGGTGATCGCCCTAGGAGCCCCCCCCCCCCCCTCAGATTACTCCAAAGACCCTCCATCAGCGGAAGTGACGTCATAACGGACGTTTTGCCCCGTTGCCCCATTTTGCCCCGCTCTCCCCTATATATTTTTAGTTAATAATCGTATCCCGCGGTGGCACCGACATCCGGTCCGCACGTTGCAGTAAACAAGAAAAGAAATTAGGGTCTCTCTCTCTCAGTTTGTGTAATTGATGTGTCTGCTCTCCTTCTTCCATTGCCTCTACGCCCCAACTTTTTTTTTCTCCGGCGTCTTTCCTTTCTTCATATTATCCCCGTGCCTCTGCTTCTTGCTCGGAGCGTAAATTAATTGCGACGAGAATTATACGCTAAATTTGTCGAAGCTCGCGCGGGTAGTTTTTAAAAACTCTTCACAGTCTTAACTCGGAATCATTCCAGCAAGTCTCACAGCGTTTACATTCAAACTTGATCTTTGATAAGGACAGAAAAAAATATATACGATATATGTACATATGAATGGTGAAAGGAAGGAATCCCCCAGTGTCATCGATCGCGAAGGAACACACCCTTGCCTATATGGAATATGCAAAATCGTTCTACATACGTTTCTCACATAAGAGTCACGGTACACTTGTACGAGGAAAAATTCAACTCGGTATCTTTTCACCGTTAGACCGCAATGCGGATTTCTCCGTACGCACGCATACGTTCCAAGGATTCCCTTATCGCTTTGTTACTTGCCCTCTTGTTCATTCACCTTCTTTTTTTCTACTTTCCCTTCCTGTTTCGAGATTTTTTTTTTTTGCTCCGGGAGTCAAGATTAATTTGTCAGGTTTTCTCAATTCTCTCGCGTACCCATTCTTACCATTGGCTTCGTATTTCGTCTCGTCTCGTCTATCGTTCGCGTTCGGTCTGTCTCTTGGCGACGACGAGATATCCCGTGTGTCTAGAGCGACACGTTGAGAGGGTGGATTCGCCTGTTCTGGTATCGGTCGTTTTCCACGACCGAGGACTCGAGTCTCGTTTCTCTCTCGGCGACGAGAGGGGGAGAGAGAGGAAAGGAGAGCGTCGTCCGCCCATCGTCGTCGCATGCCAAGAGTCGACCGGAAAATAGGGATTTGATTGGTACAGAGGGAATTTCAATCGGAAACGCCGCCGTACCATGCAACGTCTCTCTTCCTACGTTCTATACACCGTACTCGCACCTCTGCAACGTTATGTCCCTTTCTGCTTCTCGCAAATAACATTTGCTTCTTTGAGTTTCGAGCTCTCCGGTCTTACCGTCTACGCCAAAGCTACAAGTAGCCGTGCCCGAGTTGTTACGCGACCCGTTCGAAGAAAAAAAAATAACGCAAAAACTTGTCGCAATATAGCGAGATGTTGCTGTTGATAAAGCTGAAGCTCAAAATTGCAGAGCTTTGCAGTTCATTCGTTTCGCCGACCCTCTTATTGCAGCAAATAAATTATTAAAAATTACGCAAAAGTACTCGAACGCTATCAACGACGCGTTTGGTTTTCTCTTGCCGTTCGTGTTACAACGAGGTAAATGTTCCCGACCCCTATAAGGCCGACTGGGGAATAACCAACACGTAAAAACACTAAGATTATAAATAAATAAAAACTAATAATAATTTTTAAAAGCACGAATAAACAACTTATATATATATATATATATAT
>JAPYZC010001262.1:0-20495 GCA_030522665.1 Ichneumoninae sp. A BG-2022a | reverse complement strand
GCGGTCACCCATCCAAGTACTGACCGCGAACGAATCAGCTTGACTTGGGGGACCACCAGAGCCGTGCGCCAACCGCGCATCCACCGCTGTCGGTCTATTCGTGGCGATGTTTTTTTTCGTATCTAGAAAAGTACGTTTAATTGTAGAAAACGAGAAATGGGTTGACGAGCGCGTTCCGAAAAAAATCCACTTAGCCATTTCGGCCGACACAGAGGGAAAAGGGCTCGCTCCATCGGGCGCTAGGAGTGGGAGGAAGTTAAACAGCGGGTGGAAAATCAATGATGGCCTCTTGAAAATTTCATTGGTTAAAACGGCAGAAATAGTCGCGCGGAGCTGTGGCGGCGGCTACTTCACCAAAACGTGGCTGGCCGGGGAGCGGGAGGAGCGTCGAGGGAACCGACACGAGGGTGTGAGCGAGAAACGAAGCGGAGAACGAGGGAGGATGGGTTCTTGAAAATTTATAAATATCCATAATATATTGAAGTGGAAACGACTGCCATGCCGGTTTCGAGAGTCCACATTCTCCATCGGGCTATATACCCCTATATTACCTATGTATTCCATATACGTACACGGGCGTACCGACACGAATAGATTTCAAATATGCAGAGATTGTTCTTCGAAATGGAGTGCAGCTGCGACCTAGCCAGTGTAGCTGTCGCGAAAAGCGCTTCGAATAAAAAAATAAAATAAAATGAACAAAAATCTACGCCAACGGAATATATTACCTGTCGACTTGTACTATATTGCAACCAGGGTGCGACGCTAAGCTTTCTTTATCTCCGAGACACCGCACGCGTAAGGTGGTTCTTGAAAAATTTAAAGATCGACCGATTTTCGTATCTGCGTGAGTATGAATTAAAAATTGAAGTACGAAGGAATTCGATAATGAGGCGATATGAAACTTCATCCCCGCTGCCTGAGCCGAGCTCGGTGGATTTTAAAAACTGTAATCTAGTTCTCCAAGAATCATCAATTTTTCTACAACTGTTGAATTAATCAAAACGATCTTTGATAAAGTAAAGAAAATAATTATAGTTTTCGTTACCGACTGAATTTGGTTCACACGTTTCATGTTGGAATCGTGACATGGAAACATATTTGAAATTCGTGACTCTACATCAATTTTTTAAATAAGAAAAATATTTTGAAGTATAAGATAATTCTGAAAAAATTCATATCAATTCTAAAAAATCAAAGAATTCATTTAAAATGATGAAATAAAAGAATTAAACTTTTGATTGAGGATGTACATGCGATGCATCTTTAATGTCTGTTGTCACCGTACCGTTCCGCACAGGTCAATTGTCGGTCACGTGACAGTCAATTGACAAAAAAAAAAATAATGACCGGTCACAAAGTCGGCGCCCATCCCTTCGAACGACCCGGGAGGTGTATGTAACGGGAATACGTGCCGGGATGAACGAACGGCTAGATGGAAAACGGCGTCCGGTGCGCTATTCAACGGAAATTATCGGAGCCGCGACGGTATGTGACTCGTGTAACTATCCCCGAGGGGGGACGAGAATGAAATCGAGCACTTATCGGACGCTCTAACCGGTGACGGTGGCCGTAGAGAATCGGCACCGGACATCAGCGAGGACGGCGAAAGAACCGTCTACGGTACACGCGGGAGGGTCGAACGATGATCGTGCAGTGGCGCTTCGTCGTATTTTTCAAAACCGTTTTCCTCGGACTCTATCGGTGATCGTAAACGCGAAGGGCCCCTTCGCGTCGACGTGGCGGACGTTATCGGGAGTGAAGAACACCCTGAAACGATCCATGACTCGATACGTCTCGTCAACTCGCACCGGAATTTCACCGGTAACGATCGATTCTCCTACGCTACTTTCGCCTCACCTTCAACCGCCGGTACCATCGTACAGCCGTTGTCGCCCATCGTCAATTCTCGATTCGATCTCAGTTCTCGTTTGTTTTTATCGCGTCGAATTCTCCGCGATTTAACAGCTTCTCTCCCACCTCCGGCAACCGAGTTTTTACGGTGGGCGATGGGTGCGATGTCAAATGCCGATTTTGGGCTCGTTATTCCACATAGATTACATTCGTTTTTTTTTTCTTTTTTTTTGCGAAAATAAAATTCATGAAAACGAACCATCGAACGAGATGGGGTTTCGACGTTGCTCCCGACTCTTCGTGCTCGAGGAAAATGACGATAGTAGATTGAACGAATCATGGACGAGCGTACGAGCCTGGAACAGAAAAATGAAACAGGATAATTATCTTTCGCCTCGCAAAGTAAATTCCGAAGAGTTAATACTCGACTGTATAATTCTGAACTATGAAGTAGCTCGCTCCCGGTGGACGAATATCCGAGAGTTGATGCACCACACTGCCAAAGAGTCTGGCAGATGCCGTGGATACGACGGATAATTTGGATAGCTCTCGTCCGTTCATATCAGTACGGTGCATCGTCGAGCACTAGGGCTTATGCGCGCTGTTTCAACTTTCAGCCAAAAAAACGAAGAAAAATGCAAACAAAGTACCGTGGGGTTTTTAATGAGATCCTCTAACCGAAAAACCGGGTCAATTGAATTATTCGCCGTGGCGATGGGTTGAAGGGGGGGAGGGGATTAAGGAGTGAGAGTGGAGCCTTTCGGTACGTCGCGTGAAAAACTTTGGCGATCTCATGCTCGACAGTGTTGCGGGGGGGGATAGTCTTCCAGCCAGCGGTTATAATACCCGTACACCGGCTTCGTCCTCCCTCGAACGAGAATTAACGGAATAACGAGGGAGCCCGTTGCACGCGTCGTTAGGTATTTTCATCCCACCCACGAGAGAGCGAGAAAGAACAACGACGGTCTTGCGACCGAAAAATTTTCCACCCAGACCCGCTGACATTTTTCTCCCGAGAAATGGCCCAGCTATAAAAAATGACCCAGCTCTCCATGCTTGTGTGTGCCCGGGGGAGGACAGGGAGAGGGCTCTCGAATAAAGCTGCTAAGCGCGCCTGAGCCAGCTTCGAAATATACTTGCATCGGAGGCGCTAGGGGACGGTTAACGAAGAAGCTACCTGTTCGTAAAGAAACGAAAAGTAGAGGGAAAAAAGAAAGAAAAGAAGAAAAAATATGAAATATGACGCCGTGTAGCCGGGCCAACGGGGTACTGAGAGAAACATTACGAGTTGCCGTAAAGATATCGCATCACGAGGCAACCACCAGTCCGCTCGTACACTTTGGTACACCAGGCCCCTTAAACGCGCACCCATGAAACGGTGTATGCGTCTTTGAGGCGGGGTCATGCCCGGTGTCTATCTCCCGAGAGCAGACCAAATATAAATATTTTACGACGCGCCGTAAAGATAGGACCGACGTGTCGGATGAAGGGTTTAAGGGTGCGGGCCGAGGGCACCGTCAGGGAGAGTACAAGAAAAGCCTAGTGCACAAAGTGGCGTTAATAATGTATCGCGTGGATACGACGGTGTTACAAAATTGTAAATACAAATGAGTTGTATAGTCGACGTGTATCGCTTTAAGGAAGTTGGAGCGCTTCGCATTAGTCAAATGTGTGCTACGTTTTCTTATGTCGTTTATACAAACTTTTAGGCATCTATTGATTATAGTGAACCGTCAATTGTATTACAGCAGATGTCCTTAACTTAGAAAAACATTGATTGCAATGAATTTGCAAAAATATTAACTGGTTTGTACTTATTTTTGGAAAGGTAAGGTAACAGCACTAATGCACGGACACATCCCAGTCGTCGGACAGTCTTAAAGTATTAGAAATTAAATTTCACATTTGCAATCGTATCTGCAGACATTATTTGATGCAGAGAAGAAAGTTATACAAGGTATAAACCTAAATTGTTTTCTATTCTTGCATTTTGTTGAAACAAAAACAGACGATCCGGAAATTGGTACAAGCGTTACCATACACGCGACCAAATAATCGGACAGTTCGAAGAAGTTAGGTTAGCCAGCTTTCTACGTAGCTTATCTGCAGTATTGTTTCGCGTAAAAAATAATATTTTCATTGATTCAAATATTAAATGGGAAAACATTCTTTTAGTTAATATAAACTAGTCGAGTTCGTACATCACAATTATCGAAATCTATGATTGTCCGAAACATTGGGACGGACAGTGTTCGAATGTAGGGACATGCCTAAAATGCTGGACTTCTTTGATATTTTCTGCCGTAATAAAGATAAAAAAATTTATAATTAACCGATATCTTTTGGTTGTTCATGGCCGATTAATAACTGCTGGAATCTGAGAATGGTCTTAACCGTTCGGACATGGTATCTTTACTTTACATGTTCTTTCAGTTGATTCAAAGAATAATCCATAATTTTTATTCTATTTTGATGTATCACGGCTCATTCTCTTCCTTGACAGATACTATACGACTTCACCATCTAGGTATTCGCTAGTGTTTACCGCTTAAAAATGACAGCTCTTGTTCATTATGGATTTCCTCGCTGGATAAACAAAAGGCTGTCATTTTTAAACGGAAAATGTTATCGAATATCTAGACGGTGAATTAGTAGGGCCATGGTAAATCAAAATTAAGCAAAAATTACGGATTATTCTTCGAAAAAACTGAACGAACATATACTTTTTCAAAAATTAGCGCAAAACAGTTAATGTTATTGTAAATCCATTGATATTCATGTTTTTCTAGATTAAGGAAATCCGTCTACAAATAACCGCGCGCTATAATCAATAGATGCGTAAAAGTTTGTATACACGACTTTAAAAATATAGCACTCATTTTACTACTGTAAAGCGTTCCAACCTCCTTAAAGTATTACATCTTAGGAAAGGACGGAGGGTGACTCCGTGAGGAAGTTCCATGCATACCGAGACGAGGTTTGTTCATTCGTGCCGCGTCTACCGCCCTCTTGCGCAACCGCGGAGCTCCCGTCCGTGAGTTTTTATTTTTTTCCTACCATTTTCGTACGCTCACGGTCGTAAAGCACCGCCCGCGTTTTGGTTATCGCAACAGCTTTCGAGCATTCGACTTGAAGATCGTAAAACGTTACCAACGCCCGCCTTTCCAGCAATCTCTCAAGTTCGTCCGGAGAACACTATCTCGCTGTGGCAACCTCAGAACCGGCGAGATTCTTTCGACAGATTTTACAAGCGCGAGCGTGACGCTCTCGAGGCAGGTGAGACGCGCGGAAAGTTGGATTTTTTGCCTCTTCATTATCCATACATCAAAGCGCCCCACTTCGGTTCCTACGGGCGATAAGAGCTTCGTATCGTTACGCCTTTGGCGATAATAAAGTTTCGACCGAAGTTGAGTCTCGGCGGGGCGGTTTGGGCGAGTGTCGATAATGTCGGTCACGGCTCTATCTCGGCGCGCTCGAACTACTACAACGGACGGAATGATTTTGCGCAACGACAAGCCCCATTACAAGTTAGTTACCTGGCCCTTAAACCCGGTACTCGGTGGAGCCAAATCGATTCCGCCCTCGCTCGGCGAGGTCGGTGCTGTCCTCCGGCGGCCGGAACTCGAAACACGTTTCGCTGACCGGGGCGGGTTGAACATCCCCGACGTCGAGAAACCCGCTTGAACCGTCGTCGGTCAAAAGCTTCCGGTGGATGGTCGATACTCCGGGTTTTCCCGCGGGATGGCGCTGCCGGTCGAAAGCTCGATAACCGTGCGGCGACACCTCCGGAAGATGCTGCCTTCAGTCGGGCTTGAAGTCCCGAGACCTGCGGGGCAAAACAAGATTCAAGGGTCGCTTAACAATTACCAATGTTTCCGGGCCCTACGAGATCCGGACTGTTACCCTCAGTCGAATGAATAAACGGCTGTTCGCCCGGTAACGGATTTACAATCGAACCACCTATCTTTACCACAGTAGTGAAGAGACTCGCGACAAGTTTGCACCGTCCTGCGAGCGATAGCGCGATACGCGGAGATACTCTTATCGATGTCAATAATTTTTTTTTCCAAATCCATTTTCACAGCGAAACAATTAAAATACATTGCAGAAGTGGAAGATAAGTTTAAGAAATTTCTCGTTATGTTTTGCGAAGAAACTCTAGTCACTAACTTGTAATTTGTTGAGTGCTCGATGGGGCTGTTTCTTCGATGGAAAATGCTGTGAATACAAGCAAAGTTTAATTCGGAACTAATATAAACTGCCCTTAGAACGCCTGAATGAACAATCTTTTAATTTTAAATAATGATTCTACCAGACTGCAGCCCCGTCTTTTCGAGCAAAAAAAGGGGGTGAGTGGATATTCGTCTTCGTTTTTATTTCATCTTGTCCCTTCCTCAGCCTCCCTCCCTTCCACCCTGTTCTTCTTCGTTATCTGTTGGCCCGTTGGTGAGCACAACGTTTTTAATTACAACGGTTAACTAATGAGTTGAATTCCTTATCCTCGCGGGGCGGGAGATGCCGTCGCGGATTCCGAAGCAATTAACTCGGCATTCTTTCCCAGTATAGGACGTGGGCGAGCCTTTCTCCGGCGAGCCTTCGGGAGTGCGTGTGGATGGGCTTTCTCGCGCGCGTACCTATCCACGTCGCATCTCGGAACGGGTCCCCTCGCTACAATTCCGTGGGGCCCCGAGGGAGAGGTAGGCTCGGGAGTCCCTCTAATTACCGGAATGCAGAGTTCAAAAGGATACGCCGAGAGAAAGGACGAGTGTGGAGCGCGTTTCACCGGTTTAATATAGCGATGCGTTTTACGGGTGCCTCGGACCTTTGGGGGGTGTGTGCGCCCGAGCTGTGTATCACGCTTCGCTCGAACGCCCTTCGGGCTTGCCTTTGACTCGTTATTCTTTTTTCCCTCCTCGTGTCGGTATCAAACTTTCACGATCTTCATCGTACAGGCTTTAGCGACCCTATCACCCTTTCGCACTTCGGACAAAGGTTGGATGTGCCGACAATATCTAAACGCCGACGATTACATTCTTTGATTCTCCTCTCATTAAATGAATTGAGATTATTTGGTACTGTTGTTTATTCATTATTATTATTAACGCAACGCAAAATTGCATACTTTCCGGCCCGTAAAATTAATCAACTCCCTCATGAATATGAATATTTACGTAGCTACGTTTAGGAAAATGAGATCAACTTCTTGTCGCCGATGATTTAGCAAAGCATTAGAGGATGTACTTAGCTAACGGGCAAACCGTTGAATTTAATGCAGGATATTATATGCGTTAACCCTTTTAACCCTTTCATTGCTACCGTCGCGTTGACCAGTTCGACATCGGGCTCACGCCGACGGAGCCAGTATCAATCGGCTCTGAATCGGGGTGGCTCGAAAAAACGTTCTGCTGCCCGGAGCGATGGCGACGACGGGGCTGTTACGACTACACAGCCCGTTTCGCACGATCACCGACTTCGCACTTTGGAAAAAGGTTCGAAGTGTCAACAATATCAAAGCGCTGACAACTACATTCTTCGATCCTCTCATTAACTTCATCGAAATTATTGCCATTATTTATTTATTTGAATGACTTGTTATTATTATTATATTATTATTATTATTATTAACACACCTCAAAATGTGCATATCGTCCGGCTCGTAAAATGAATCAAATTCCTCACAAACATAAAAATTTACGTGGGCTAAGTGTAGAAACGCGAGGTCAGCTTCTTGTCGTCAATGACGTTAGCGGGTAAAGCATTAGAGGATCTACTCTCTCACGTATCGCGTAGATAACGAATTAGCTGACGGGCACACCGTTGAATTTACTGCCGGATATTATATGCGTTAAGCATTCATTTCCGTGCCGGTGCTCGCTCTTGTACGACGAGAGTTGGCTATAACACGCGCACGACACACTCGTAAAGTTAAGCAGTTACGGAGCTGAGGCAAAGGAGCGCCCGCGAGAGAGAGAGAAAGACCGGGGTAACCCGTTCACGAGAGTTTATGGCGATTCGTTATCGCGAGAAAGCCCCGTGGGTTATAGTACAGCAAAAGAGCCTCGCTCACCAGTCAACCGAACGGCCAAATATGCAAGAACGAGTAATCTGATAAGATTGATCTTTTGAAGACGAGATTATTGCCACGCTCCGCCTTGAGAGATCTACGCATGATAATGAGCGGGAGGATGAGAAAAAGAATCGACCCTACGGTAAGAAAAACCCCTTCGGAGTTGGCAGATTTATACAACATGGTATTTAAGTAGGATATAAAATTGAAGGACTCAATAATAATCGACGTTCAGTTGTACGGACAGCACCCATTTGGCAACAAATGTTGAAGAATTCTTGAGATATGTATTCATCGTTCCGTTTAGAAAACAGTTTGTTTAATTGTCACTCAAATCGTTACAATCGTCATACCCATATAGCGAACATTTCTTTTTTTCGGTACTATTGTCAATTCTTCTGAAAAATTGAAAATATTACTGAAAAATATTTCATTAACATATTTATTAATACACTTAAAAAAAATTATTTTTCAATAATATTTTAAATTTTTTTTTAGGAAAATTGAAAATCTTACCGAAATAAGAGAAATCAAAAATTAAGTAATTGATTTTGGATACCGAACGAATAAGAAAGATCCCAAGAATTCTTCAAGAACGAGCTTAATTAAAGGACTCCGAGGGTAACCGTGCTACGAAAAATGTCGCTGCAACTCGCGAAACCCTCTACTGTACAGATCCGAAGGTCCATTCGCCGCGACAATGAGCGCGCTTTTCCGGGTTTCAGCCGGCTCGTGGTCCGTTCGAAAGAGGCCGAGGGACAGAGCGAGCGAGATCTGAGTAATTGCGATTTAACCGGACGCAGGTACACAGGGCAGAGAGAACAACCGCAGAGAGCGACGGGCGCATTAAGTGCAGGAAAGAGTGAAATCGCAATTAATTACGTCCGGGGCTCGGTCACGCTCGTGAGCCCGACGAGCGGCGTGTCCCCGGGTTTGTCCCCCACGGCGGCGTTTAGACCCCCGCGCGTTCGCCTCCTCTTCATCGCTTTCCACCGCACTCCCGCACGTGCTCTCTCTGTCCTCTCTCGTCGAGTCCCACCGTGTACACGTACCTAGCTTAGAGTTTCAGGGGTTCTGACTGCGAATGCGACTGCCGCGTTGTGTAGTACACTACACTGGCCCGTGTACAAGAGAACCCCGCCGCTGACAAGGAGAGAATAGCGCGGAAAGTCCAATAGCGCAAATGCGTTTATAAGCTCGTTGAAGCGGCAAACACGCGCTCTCGGATCTCCCTTTCAAAGCGTCGCTTCGAGCCAGTTGACTATAGGAATATACACACACATTTATATATATATATATATATATATACATATATATATATACTCCTATAGCTGTATATACTCGATAGACGACGAGGAACCTTCGACCCTTGGTCGTCGCACCAATGTCCCATGCTCTCTGCTTACCACTCTCTGTATAACGTTCCTGCTTAGCCACCCCCCACTTTCCTCCCCCCTCAGACCCCGAGGCTTTTCGGGCTTCAAAGAAACTTTTCCGCACGAGTTTTACCGCAAATAAAATCAATTCGATGCTCCGGCGCTTAGCATCTGTACGGACAGGCACACGGAGAGGGAGAGAAGCTGTGCATCCGGTGTGCTGTTCCGTGTTCCCCGCCGTCGGTCAGTTACCCAACCCGTGGTGCGAGAGTCGAACTTTGACACGAATTATTTATCGCGTCTCGTTGACTGATCGGAAAGTCTGACCGCGTACAGCCTCTACCGCTGTGCGCTGTATCTCCGCCGGAAGCGTCGTTGAGTTTTATCATCCTCGTAAAAATAGTCGGTCGGAGAAACCCCCACCCGCCCACCCGCCGCGGATATTCGCGATATCGCAGTCCTTTTATTTTACTTTTTTTTTCGCTGAGTATATTCATTCCTTTTCTTTCTCTGCCGCTCGTACCGCGTATTCTCCGGCTCCCGTCTCCGCGTACCGAAATCCTCCCGTATCATGATTATCAGGGTGGAGAACAGGGATTGGAATATTTTTACGGTTCGGGGGCTTTTACGATCGACGATTTTCGTCAAAGATAAAGCGCGCGTGAAATCGCTCGGGTTACACACGTATATAGAACGGTGCGTGTTCGTTTATCGTACGGGCGAAGAACGAACGAATGAGAGCTCGAGATATCGAGGGATTTGGCTACGTAGTCGTAACAGCCCGCCGTCGTCACCGCTCCGGCAGGCAGAACGTTTTCTTTGTGCCGTCCCGATTCGGAGCCGGATGATGCCGGCTCCGCGGGCGTGAGCCCGCTGCCGAACTGGCCAACGCGACGGTAGCAATTAAAGGGTTAAAAGGGTAGAATCTATCTCTGAGGATAACGGGGAGCCGGCGTATAACTCGTAGGCCCGCTACGTTCAACCCCCCCCCCCCTCCCCCGCGGCTCGTCTCGCACCGGCTTCGTTCCAACGTTCCTGCCGGACGCCTGCTCAAAGCATTGAGAGCCCGGCCGACTCCAATTCCGTCGCAATCCGCTTATACCTTCCCTCCTGCCTCTCTTCTTTACCTCCTCTTCAATGCTCCTCTCTGCCCTGGACCAGGGATGTGTGTGTGTGCCACCCGCTGCGAAATCGCTCTGTGCACGGCTCCGCGCGGATCCGCAACTGAAGAGCTACGAAGAGTCCTATTTGCCCTGGAGAGTCCACAGCAGCCGAACACTACCTCCACTTTCGCTCGGGCTTCGTTTCCTTCTTTTGCCATGATTAGGCTGTACCAGACGCCGAAGATGGTAAGTCGGCAGGGACAATTGATTCCTCCTTCCGGCGAGCCAGCGTCAGCTGTGGAGATCTCCTTCCTCCGACTGGACGATGATTCTTCGTTCTGTTTGGAAATGTTTTGTTTTTTAATGTTAATCTCTGTAAACAATATTCGAAATAGAGACAAGTTGGGATGACAAAGGCATGTTTGTATTGTATTTTTTTTACCTTTTTTGAAGAGAGTTGAACTGCGACTTACTGAGAGCGCAAAGTTTGGATCTTGCGTCACGCAATCTTTCCTGCGTCTACCATACTCGACTTCGGCCACGTCTGACCGGAAGGATTGTTAATGGGCTGACACGATTGCCCCTCGACGTTAGTGGGACTCCACCATTGAAGAACCCTACTTTCTCTAGCAAGACAATTCTATATTATTCACTGAGAAATTTCAAGGTTTTTGTTTGTCCTCGACGCAGAAGCAATTTTTTTTTTTTTTATCTCGAAGAAGGCTAAGCTATTTGTCGAGTGGTTTGTCGGATTACGACCGGCGAATAATACGGACGTTGAGACTCGTAAATGCTCCGCCATTTACGGCGTTTGAAGGCGAAACACCGTAAAGGTCGAGGCCATGCACCGGCGATCGGAAATTCGGACGCTGTCGAAAAACTCGTGTTTTGCGACGCAGGCGAAAAAAAAACATCGTGACAATGGTAAAGTACGACGACAAAATGGGGGATTGATTTCGATGATAACATGTGAGTATGCGAGTGAACAAATAAATCATCGAGAATAATAACGAGTTTGCAAAGTTGAACATCGTGAAGAAAAATATTACTCACGATAAGCCCCGGAAGAATCGATGGAAGGAAAAATAAGATACATTACCTCGAATTCCAACAAAGTGAATGCGTGGATTCTTCGCTCGGACATCGCGCGAACGGAATGAAGAAAGCTGGTCTCACGAAATATCGAAGGTTCGACGACAATGCACACAGAATAGCATCCCGTGGCGCAAACGATGACTCGATGTCGATCCGGTAAGGCTGAAAAGGCGGGACGCTGAACGATGCCGGAAACCGTTAGAGCAGCCGACTCGAGCGACACCGGAAGTGGAGGAAGGACAACGGAAAACTGCAACGACGATGTGAAAAAGCGAAGTGAATAATAATCAATTTGTAAATTTAAAATATCGTCAAAAAATATTACTTACCGATAAAAATAAATTCCGAAGGATCGATGCAATAAAAAAATAATACAATACTACGAATTCCAACAAAAATGAACTAGTCAATACAATGTATTAGCATCGCGCATCGGGAAATCGAAGCTGATTTTCCGAATTATCGATATCGGTGTCGACGAAAACAAATCAGTACATAATGTAAATAAAGATTCAATGTGTTCGGTAACTTTACACTGCAGGACGCTACACGCCGCTGATAACAGGACCAAGCTTGACCGGAAGTGTCGCGACGGATGCGAAAAGCGCGGGCACAGCTGCGCTCTTCTCCGGCGGCCTGAGTACAATGCGACTGCGCATGCGCATGGTCGTTTTTTTTATATGAATTTGTACCAAATAACGACCATGCGCATGCGCACCATATTGTAACGGCCAATCGAAAACACCTCTGTAAACAAGACGCCGAAAACCGTTGGGGAAGCCGAGTCGAGTGTAACCGGTCGCGGACAAAGGACAACGGAAAACTGCAACGACCCCAAAGATGACTGTGCTCGTACAAGTGAAAAATCTATGAGAATAATAATCAATCTTGTAAGTTTAGAATATCGCTAAAACAATGTTACTGATAATAATACTGATATTAAGGTGGGGCTAATCAACATAACTTCAAAATATTTTGAATGCATTTTTCTCCGAAACCGTTTTTCATTTCATAAAACCATTTCGGAGGAAAATGAATTCAAAATCTGTTTTAGTCCCTTCCCAACGCAATAAAAAAAATATATTACAATGTTACGAATACCAAAAAATGAAAGGGTCAAAAACAATGTTTGAACATCGCATATCCCGCAATAGAAGCTGATTTCCCGAATTATCAACGCATCGGCGTCGACGAAACCAAATTAGTACGTTACGTAAACAAAGGTTCAATGTGTTTGATAACTTTTACACTGCAGGACGATACGCGCCGCTGCAAACAGGTCCAAGCTTGACCAGAAGTGTCGCCGCGGAAGCGACAAGCTCGGGCGTTGCCGTCTAGTGTCTTCGGCGTCGTGTAAACAAGAGGCCGATCGGGAAATGCATTGTCCGTTGAAAGTTTCATCCATCTGTGGTGGCAAATACGCGTCATGAATCCGAAGTGGAGTACGTGTAAAATAAGTTTTTTTTTTTTTAAGTGTAGTGAGATATGAAAACGCGAAGTCGAAACGTGATCGTATCACGTAGAGTTCTCAATCTTTCGCGAATGTCGGTGTGTGTATCGGTTTTATGTGCGTCGGCAGATGTGCTACGAGGGACAGGAGAACAAATCCAGCGCACAACGGAACTCCCAATCCCCCTGCTGCTATTCGGTATGTATACGATCCTCGATTTTCTTTTGACGCGCGAGCGTTCTGGAGCTCTTAGATTCTTGATCGGATCTCCGGGCTTTTTTCTGCTTCCCCCCCACCCCGCCCGTAAACTCGGGCCATCGGGAACGCGGTTCTCTTTATCCACGCGACCAAGAGAGTTCATGCAAATCAAGGAAAATCTCTCCGCGTAGTCACATTTTAGGGTTATCCAGTTTTCTGCTCGCACGAGCATCCGAGGAGAATACGTACGTGTACACGTATATCCCCCTTTTAGACACGATTCTCTACGCTTCGATCTCCGATCATACGATGCTTCGAACCAGACCGTCGTAATACGAGAGGCTACACGGGCAAGATGGATGGATGGGGTTACATATATATGTATATAATATATAGATATACATAGAGTACAGAAAAGAGTAGAAAACGTAAACGAGTGAGAGACGCGAAAGAAGATATATCCTGCATAGAAAGGGACATTGATATCACAAGACGTAGACAGAGTGTGCGCTTTTCCTATCCTTTCAATCGGAAAATCTGGTTATCCTGAGACGACGAGCTCGGGCACGGCTTTCTGCCGTGCGGTTTTATATTTCGTACGTGGCGAGTATGTACCCCGCGCCATCTTGACTATGTCGCAGTATCAACGAGATACGTATATACCTCTGTATCTGTAATAGCCAGATATTTCGGGAACATCGGAATAATTTTTCTTTAAAAAAAAAATGTCTTCGAAGAACCGAGGTTTAGAACAAAATCTATGTACGAACGTTCGGAACGGAGTGTGCGACTTGTCCAATCTTTCTTTACGCTGGTATTACGATAGTTCGTCAATTTTTTTTTTAAATTTTTTATGAAAAAGTCTACAAAGTATGCTTGCATGCTTTGTATACTTTTTGCGCAAAGCATGGCCATCTAGCCGAAATATATTTCATGTGAGGCACGTACCCCGCGCCATCTTGATTATGTCGCAGTATCGACGCGACAACATCTGTTTATTGGGTTTTAGAAAAAAATCTTTCTACGTGAGCTCGGAACGGTGTGTGAGATGACGCGTTCCACACACCGTTCCCATCTTTTTCTTTTGCGCTGGTACGACGATAGCTCGTGCAGTTAAGACGATAGCACGTCGTCGGTAAAGTAGGTACACCCGCGATCGACTCCGCGCCATGCGATTTTACATTTTGTGCGAGGTGCGTGTTTATCCCACGCCATCTTGATTATATCGCGGTATCAACGAGGCGTCTATATCTATGTCTGCAACAGACGGATATTCCTCGCCTGTTCGATTAATTTTTCATTTGTTTCGAAAAACCCTCAATGGGAAAATCGAAAATTGGGGTTTAGAAAAAACCTTTGTACGTAAGCTCGAAACGTAGTATAAAACTAACTCGTCCATATAGATTTTAAAAAGAAACTCTTCGCTGGTATGATAGCTCATCGGTAAACTAGTACGCTCACGACCGACTCCGTGCCGCTCGCGTCTGCGAAGCGAGAAAAAACTTTCTTGGCGATATTATCGTTATTTCTCGAGTTCTCTTTCTCTCTCTCGCGCCCGGACATCGTCACATCTAATTAATGTCACGTCTCTCCCGCTGTCGTGTCAGGGCCCGCCGTGGATCGTTCACCGTGTGATTCGTCAAGCCATTTGCGTTTAGCAAACTCAAACGTTACATAATTTACCGGCAATTATGCGGCGTCACATCACACGGTTCATGGTGAGAGGACTTCTCGACGACCGGAGCGACGCGTACGCTTCGCGACGCAGCTACTGCCTGGTTTAACGTTACCGTGTTGATGAGGAACGAGAGGGAACGGTTTCTCGCTGCGCAACAATCCAAGTGCTGCAGTCGGCTGCGTTCGCGGAGCGCGTCATGACATAAAATTACTGTAGGCAATGTGTTTGGGGAGAGCGAACCAATGCCCGTCATCCGTCAGAAAATCTTAATATCTCGCTTGCTAATAGCCTATATCAAATATTTCGTATAATGTCAAATATTTGCCAAAATTCAAAGATTTAAATTTTGCAAAATATTTTTGGAATATGTAACACCGATATAATGTACATTTCGCATAACATACACTGAGTACTATCTGAGTGAGAATAACTAATGCAAAAATATTAATGACATGGAAAATTGAAAAAATGTTACCACTATATTTTCCTCACTGTAGTCGACGTCTCGACATCTTCGGTGGAAACAAATTTGTGAGACGTCGACTTCAGCGAGGAAAATGTAATGGTAAGATTTTTTCAATTTTCTATGTTATTAATATTTTTACATTAGCTATTCTCACTTAGTCCTCAGTATATTTTATGGAAAATTTAAATTATATCGGTGCAAAAGATATTTCCAAAATATTTTGAGAAATTAAATATTCTTTTTTTATTCTGGTAAATATTTGGCGAATGGTAATTCTTTCGATCATAATATTATCGTAAAATTTTTTTATCTCAGTGTAAATAAAATGAATAACTGATTTTTTCAAAAGTGAATGTTTAAAAATTTTAAGCGATTGAGAATGTTTTCTTTTCTTTTTAAATTGAATACGTAAAATTACCTACCGGCCCACTCTCCCCTGCCGGTATAGTTAATTTGCGATCGAGTTATGTTTGGCTCTGACCAGCGTACTCCTAGACCGTCTGAATAAAAAATAAAAAAACGTCTTCATTTGGCAGCACGAGCAATAAATGATCCAATCTTGTTCCTCTCATCTCATCGAACTCAATGCGTGATACTCACATAGCTCCACTGTCTCATCCAGGTACAGATAGCAGCAAAAAAGAAAAGGAACAAAACAAGAAATGAAGAAGATAATAAGAAGAAAAGGAGTTCAGAAATCAAAAGCAAAGCTGAAAAGACGAACGAAGTAGTAGATGAAAGTCGAGAGGCGCAAGACGCCTCGGGGATACCGGGTGACGTGTACAACAACTGCCTTGGTGGATGATCGATATATCTGTTGGTGTGTTATCGTCTCTGACAAGCCCTCCTCGCCGCCCTAGCGCCCCTGTGCCCACCTTGCTCGACCTGTTCGCCACTACCCCTCCACTTTGCTCGATCCACTCTTTCCGCTCCTCTATCTATCTATATCTACATCCATCTCTCTCACTGTTACTCGGGCACTACCGCTCGCCCACGTTTTCCATCGCCCACTCGCAGACTCAGCCTCTCGCGTTCTCCCTCTCGCGCTCCCTGTAGCCGGCTTTGAGCGCCACCCCAACGTTTCCATAGCGATAGGTAAATGGAATCCGTAGCGAAGCCGTTGCCATGGCGATTCGGCTCCGTCACAGCTTTGGCCCTCACCTCGATATGTCCCTCTCGCTCTCGGCTCCTGCTCCTGCTGGTGCTGCTGTCTGCCTCACCTTGCCGCACCTTACCTTACACACCCAGGCTCACCTCGGCCGGCTTTCGCTCGTCCTCGTTGTGCAATGCGACCCTCTTCCGTCCCGCGTCGGTCCAACCTACCTGCCTACCCTTCTCTCGTCTTCTCGTCCTTACCCTGTCTAACCACAACAACAACAACAACAAAGGGTCATTTTTGTTAAAAGTTGTTTTTTGTCTAGGTATACGTATGACGATTGGCCAACGCGGGACGCTCAATCAACACCGTGGCAAGATTTTTGCATGCGCAAGAAAAAGCTGTGTTAGCCTGAAACTGTGCGGAAAGCAATCTCCTCCTTTCGCTTTGGAGCAAACGCTACATTTCCGCATTGGTCCAAAATAACAGCCTACACTTCTTTCGTCTTCTCGTCCTTACCCTGTCTAACCAAAACAACAATAATAACAACAACAAAAGATCATTTAAGACAGTGACAAGATGTTTCGATACGCAAGAAAAACCAAGCATTGCGTTTACCTACAACTGTGCCGAAAGCAACTTCCTCCTTTTGCTATGGAGCAAACGCTACATCTCCGCATTGGTCCAAAATACCTGCCTACACGTCGCTCGTCTTCGCGTCCTTACCCTATCTAAACAGAACAAAAATAAGAACAACAACAACAATGACAACACAATATCATTTTAGTTAAGAAGAGTTTTCTCGCCTCGGTATTCGTACGACGATTGGCCGTCGCAGGATGCTCGGTGCAACGGTGACACGATTTTTGCACACGCAAGAAAAAGCTAACGAGTTTGTCATAAACTGTGCGGAAAGAAACCTCCTTCTCTCCCTCTGGAGCCAGCAGTCCATCTCACGTGTGGCTGGCAACGGGGGACGAAAAGAGACGAGATCCACGCTTTCACGAACACGCGAGTCAGAATGTTTGAGTGCGCAAGTTTGTTGAAACCTCGTACATCAGCGAGATACCAGGTGGAAATTCATCTCTCCGTAGTCGTCGGGTAGGAACTAAAACGACGACGATGCCTCGCTTAATGTACGCGTACGGCGCGCTCGACCGGAAGCGAAGGAGGTGGGACGCGAGGCGGAAGTTGCGTCGGAACATCCTTGCGTTTCGCAGGGTACACGACTGTTTATTTCGGGAAAGCGAGACTGCCGGAGGATGAGAATGAAGATACAAGCCCGCGGGAGCCCCGAGGCCCACGGAAATCCGAAACGAGAGATCGCTCTCGCATCCGTTCGGATTCGCGTACGGTTGATGCATTCGCTGCACGTATGAGCAGCTGGATTCTGTCATCGGGCTAAGAGAATCCGAGTTGACGAGAGAGTCGGAAGGAGAGAGTCGGAACGAGAGACGAAGAGACGGATGATTGTGTACCGTTATGATCAAGTTCCTCGAGCCGTGGATTGTGTCGCAAAGATCCCCCCGCTGTGAATTCACAACGCCATTGCCAATTAGAAGTTCGACTCGATTAATTGCTCGTTTCTCGAGACGCCCCCGGATTAGCAGTCGTTGACGAGGCCAATTATTGCCGGATCTTGGAAAATCTCCTGAGCGATGCGGAGTCGCCGAGACGAAAGGAGGCTAATCGGGCCACAGGTTGAACCGATGTGCGCAGTCTGATCAGACAAGATTAATCTAAAAACTACTTGCGTCGGCAAAAGTAACGATCGTGTCTTTATTTATACTTCCGATTGACCGAGTTGTTTTTTGTAACACTGTTCTGATCACGGCTGTGCGAACACGGATGTAATTTTTCCATTGAGTAACGAGTGATTTCGCTGCGCTGATAAAAGTGTTTACTTTATTAATAACAAATCTTGCGTTCGAGATATGGCGAGATAAATATTCATCTATTGTTAATAATTTTTAGTCGAGCGAATATAAAATTTCATTAACCAAATTAAATTCAATTTAATTTAATTTATTTAAATTTTATCTTGCTGAACGACAATTTCTCAACGATGAATGAATCTTTATTTCCTAATATCCGCCAAAGGATTCGTCAACGTTAAGTAAACCCCTCTCTCAGTGTGGGAGTTCGACCGACCGGACTCTAAAATATGGAGCTTTCCAACGACTCGCGGACGAAAGCCACCGGTGCTTTGTAATTCGGCAAGCGGGACCGAAAGGCCCTCGTCTTCGGCACGAATCTCGTGTGCTCACCACGCGATTTACAAACGGTCGGGACGGTAATCGTCCATGGGTCTCCCTTCCCGTTCCTCTGCCGTCATTCGCTCTCTCCCGGTATTCCGTAACACGGACCTCACTCAACTTTACTCATTATCCATAATTTGATTTGGAACTCGATTAACCATTAAAACCTCTGGCCTGCCCGTCCGAACCGAAGGCACTCGGGGCGGAAGGCTCCGGCGATAGAAGAGATAGCCTTGCGTTTGCCGTCCGTGGTTTCATCGCCGTTCTCATTCGAATCGTTCAAACTTTCTTAGATGGCTGGTGAGCGCGTTGGAGGCTGGATAGAGGGGTTCGGTGCCGTCGTGACGAGGACGTCCGAGCGATAGAGCGCGCGTATATACTCCACTTCGAGATGGGTCTATTAAAAACTAATATTAAACGAACCACGCCCAACGCTCGCGTGTCCTTATCGTCGGAGAAGTGTTTGAGCGCCCGGCAGTTGTGCCGAGTCAATTTACCGGTTAAATAGTCTAATACTCGTTTGTACTCGTAACAATTAACCCGGCGACGAACGAATCCCGTGCCTCCGACCCCTCCACGATCACCCCGAGTGGAATTTCCTGAAAACGTACTTTCACTCGCGGATAACGGAGGGTCGGACGCATACGCTGCAAATTGTTCTCGTCTTCGACTTCGTTTATACCTCGGTCATACACATGTATTCGCGAAGATAATCGCCTTTATCCTCTGTACACTCTATAATTTTCCAGTCTCGGCGACGAAACTTACTCGCTCTCGCCCCCCCCCCCCCGGCCCTCGCTCACTCCGACTCTCGGGATAATGGATTTCAGTGCCCAGGGCTACGGGCTCGTGCGACGTCACGTTTGTAGTTATAATTAAATATTCGGAGAATCGCTCGCGACGTTATCGTCAGCAAAGACGGTCTAGGCTCTTCTCTACGCCATCTCGTGTAATGGCTCGAGGTGAATCAATCTAATTCAAAGCAGAATGAATCGCAGAAGTGCCTTGAGTGCGTATTGATTCACTCCAGTATTTAAAGTCCCCAAAGTATTTTCAGTACTTAAAGTATTTGTTTAATATTTGAAGTAACTGCTTAGGACAATTCTGGCGGAGTAAGGGACAAATGAAAGCTATAGGATCAACACAAATGAATGTGCTTTAAATTATATTAATGTTTATTTTTATTTTTATTCACATACCGGTCGCCCTGATCACCGATTAGTAACTGATTAATCGCTTGTAATTGGGCATTGCACGTTTATCATCAAATAAATATTTTTTTTTTTAAATGAATAAATTTAAAGTACTTGGAGTATTTTGAATTGGCAAGTACTCGAAGTACTTCGAGTACTTGATAATTCAAACATCGCTGACGAACGATTTAATTAGCAGTCGAATGCGAATGATGCTTAATTTCGTCGTGACGCTGCAACCTATCCGATTAATTTCGAAATTGTATTGACGATTCTATCGAGCCAGAAGCAGCATGAGGCAATATCGGCGTTCGGTACGGAAGGAGTTATTCCGATGCCTTTGAGCGCTCAAAGACGATTGAACGCTCTCGCTCCCGATTCCCCTCCCTCGACCCCCTTCATGCAGCGCAGACGATGCCGGCTCTTACCGGCGTATTATGCCCACCGTGTGGGTTCCAATAGTGGGACTATAGTACCACTGTACCCAGTATGCCGAAGCTTCCCGCGATGCATTCCCCATAAGCCGCTTACCCTCATTATCGACGTCGAATTATAATTAACAGTCCTCCATTCCAACGCAACACTAAAGGGGCGAAGCCTCCACCAAACCCCCCCCACCCCCCCCCCCCCCCCCCCCCCCCCCCCCCCCCCCCCCCCCGCC
>JAPYZC010001261.1:0-33177 GCA_030522665.1 Ichneumoninae sp. A BG-2022a | reverse complement strand
CATCCAGCAATAACAATGAACTCTCGATGAAATTTAACATATACAGATACAGCTAAGTGAATAGATATATTAACAAGTTATTTTACAATTTCGAAAAAAGTCGAAAATTAAAAATTATAAGTCAATTTATTCATCGCTTCATAATAATCACGACAATGGAGCCTACCGTTTCATTCACTGGGAAAGAGGGTAAAAATTAGATCAGTGAATGAACATACGTATTTCTAGCTCAATATTGTGAATTTTTCTCGAAATTATCATCACAAAATTATTCATCTTGAATCGATGACATTATTTCTATTTAATATTTAAGCGATTTCGTTCATTCACTGGTCCCCGTTCATTCACTGGTCGGTTTACCCTACGATATTTGTGCGAAAAACTTTTTCTTAACTCGCGTGACTGCAATACTCGCCTTCGCCTCGTGCTGCAAGCTCACACACGTCAAAAAATTCTTTATCGCACTAGTATCGTAAATTACTATTATATCCAAAATAAAGATTCTAACGCGAATGAGAATATTTTAATATTTCCATAATCGTAGACGGTGAGTAAAATATTTGACATGGTCAAGAACTGTCGGGGTGAAATCGAAAGCTTGGATAACAGTGGTCTCTCAAAATCGAGCAGTGACGCGGAGGTCCTGGATGACCTCGAGACTTTATTATGTAGCAAATAATGATTTTATTGACAAATTACAAAAAAGCAAATGGATCTCAGGAGACACTGCGCGAGACCCACAGTGCGAAATGAGGCAAAAGTCGAACAAGAGTAATAAAAACAATGAAGAAGACTTCGGGAAGGGATGCGGGAAATGAGAGGGGGCAAGGGGGGGAGGCGATTAACACGTTGTTTGTATAGGGGAGTGTATAATAACAGGTTGGCCCCGCCGTTGGCATAGGTACCCATTTGTATCTGTAGGAGGGCATCTCGGGTTCGTATATACTGTACACTCGCGGGGTGAGATCGTCGAGCGAGGGACGCGACGAGGGTGAGATACACGGGAACGAGAAAGAGGGAGCAAATCACCTCGTATATACCTATACAGTATAAAACTACGCGTATACCGAGCATACGATAAAATAATTTTAAAAAATTAAAAAATAAAATATAATATATATACACACATATATATATATATATATATATATATACACATATATATATAAAAATATGAAAGTGTGAGGGAGAGAAAAAGAAAGAGAAACTCCCGGCAGTTCGTACGGTATCTGCATTGCATCGGCCATCCTCCTCACTGGTTGCGCACACAGGCACGCACTCACCGACATCGACTTCTCGCTTGCGTCCGCTCTATCGCCTTTCTCCCTTTCGCGGATTTTGTGTATCGTCTCCCTCGCTCCTTCGTCTTCGATGCACCTGGTGCCTCGGATCGTGTCGATCTCTCCGAAGCCCCCCGAGGGGGTTTGGGAGAGATCCTCTTTCTCTCAGGACGTTCGGACTCCTTCCTTTCCCTCGGCTTTTATTCGTTCTCTCTCCGCGTCCTTCCCCGCGAGAAATCTCTCCCTCCCGTCCGTGTGTTCGAGGGCGAGAGTGAGGAAAGGAGACTGCCGAGAGAGAATCAATGGGGCTCTCGCACGCTGCCGAAGGATGATGATCTTCGACGTCGATACCACCGGCGCACTCTCGTTGCTGCCCTACACGGAACACTCTTCAGGTACAATATCTCTTCGGGGTAAGAGTATGTAAACCGGCGCGCGCGCTCGGGAGACCGTTGTAAACCGAGCTCGCCGATGTACTCTCATAACTTACACGTTGTGTACTGATCGCGAACTCTCGCGCGTCTATCGTCCGGAGGGTCTCTCCCGTGGTTGAATCTTCGCCGGGAAGCCCCCTCGGCGTTTTCGTATCATTCTCTCGGCACATCCTGACCAGACACGGCCCGAGGAAAGCCTCCTTATCGCGAAAGCGACTCTCGGCCTGCACTGTGATCTTCTTTATCAAAATGATCGATATCAATGATCTTAGCGCCTCAAAATTGAAGATCCGACTACTGATTCGAGTAATTATTGTTATTATTTTTTTAAGAACAAAAAACGAATCATTATTTTCTTGATAATGACAAATATGAAAATCCCCCGCGATTCATCGTTTGTAACGATGTTTCGATGATTGGAAAAAATTTTCATGTTCGAACATGAAAATTATATGAGAAATTCCATTGTTAAAAAAATGGGAAGTATATATTTTTTAATAACGTTATAAAAAATAGAAGCTGTCCGACAATTTTTTGTATGCGGTTCTAAGGATTTTTTTACATGATCAAAACAATTACGCTGAAAAAAAAGATCAATGACTCAAGTAAAATTCGCTTGGGCGCTGCCAAAGAAAAAAGAATCGTTAATTCAATTCTACATTAAATTCTTACGATTCTATACCGGATTGAAACGAGAACATATCACATTGACAGTCTTGCCCTTGTTGTTTCAATATATCATATGGAATTGTAAGAATTGAAAGTAGAATAGGAATAAAAAATGATTTCTTTGGCAGCCCGCAAAAGAATTTTTTCAGTGTACGTCAGAAACGATTCAATTTTTTGTAACAGTGGGAAAAAAAATAAATCACTCTATTTGCCTGAAACCGATGGAATCTCCACTCAAGGAGTGCAGCAAAAATAGGATCTAAAAATTGAATAGGGCAAGAGGAATCGTGGGTTTATTACGGAGCTACATTAAAATCCCGACGGCCGTGTCGTTTCTCATTGGTGAAAAAAGAAATTCATCGTAATCGGGGAAAATTGGCTGCCAAACAGCCAATCCCTCTCGCTTGCGCATCGAGAACTCGCGGAGGGATGGAGAGAGAGAGAGCGAGAGCCGCGGATTCGAGGCCGCTCGCTGCTGGTGACTGGCGGTGGCGACCGCGTGCGCTCAGCGATAAGCCAACCCCGACCATCGTTCGGTGGATGCCCACGCTACTTTCGCGTCGCCCAACCTCCGACTCTCTTTCTCTCACCCTCAGAAGTTTCAGGGGTGTGTATCAAGCGAACCATTCGTTCGCTCGCTCATTCACTTCGTTCCCTTTTCCGTCGTTCCCTTCTTCGCCCTACCCCTCTTGTCTCACTCGGTCCTCTTTCGACATCCATCCATTCATTCTCGTCCCTCTATCTCGTCGCAGGTACACCCGATACATATACCTATCACCGTGTCTTCTCACCTCCCCTCCGACGCCGGAGCTTCCTTCCATCCGTTAATCAACAATCAACCCCCGTCTGCCAAGCTTCGATCGATTAACTCGAATTGTCCCTGAATGGCTGAAGGGATTAAAATTTGGTAAAAAAAAATAACTCAGTCTTAAAAATCTTTGATCTATGAAAATAAGAAATGCACATACCGTAAATTTACGCCGCTGATGAGTAAATAGAAATTTCATCAAAATAAAAAGACGCTATTGAAATAAAATAAAATAATTTTACAGACTGAAAAATATCTTCGTTGCAGTTGTTATCGTCACTTCGAAGGCAAACGGCAAACCACCCCGCCTCTTCCGTCGTCTGTTAAAAAGAAGAAGATCGATTATTGTGTCACATAAAAAAAAAAAAAATTATAAAAACATGCTCAAATATCTATCCCGAGTCCAACAACTGTTGACTGTATACATACAGGCAGTGTATACTTGGCCGGAGCTTTCAGGAAGGAGAAATAAGAGAGGGAGTAGTCCTTATCTTCGGTAACGACTGCTCGTTATTAATCGGCGTTTGGCGCTTTTGCGATACCCAACCGCGCGACTGCTATGCAGCTCCTCTCTCGCGCGCCATCCTACCCGGGGGTTGGCGGGCGGTCCGGGTAGTTTACGTAGGTGTACACAAGCCGGTACGGCCAAGAGGGTGGAAGAGGTGTTACGATGCGCTCGCACAGGCGCGAGCAAACTCTATATAAACCCTTCTCTTTCCATTTTGCTTCGGCAAGAAAATATATATATATATATATATATATACACTTACATATATATGTATAACAGGGTCCCAAGCGGGAGACGCGCGCTTCTGCACACCAAACGAGTCGGTATCTCTCGCGCAACGTACCTATTTCCGTATCGGCCTCCGATACCGGGAGAAATCGGTTGGGCAATGCACGCCAGAGAGTAAACCCTCCCCTTCGCGCGAACACACCACGTGCGCCCGATCGCCTCGGATGTCGGGGGTGGAAGAGACGAAGGTGGAAGAAGGGGAGTGGGGAGAGGGGGGAGAGACGCGATGATTTATTATTTTTATCTTCGTGCTCTGTGGCTTCTACGCCCGCTTCGCCTTCTCGCTCGGACGGTTCCCGCACCGAGGAACTCGAGCGCGAGGAGACGCGGAGAGTACGGGAAGCTGGGGAAAGCTTGAGAGAAAGAAGAGAAAAGATATCGACGAGAGTACAGGCGCAGGGGGCGGTGAGGGATCGGCGAAGAAAGCAGAAAAGTGGGGGAAAATTGAAGCAAGGAGGGGGGAGGGTGTTGGAGAAGGACGTAAAAGAGATTTTTAATCTCAAAAATTGATAAATAATATCCATACTTTCTCGCTCAGACGACTCAGTGTGTCTGAACATTGAGAAATTGAGTCTGATAAATATTACGTATTTATTGACGTCGAGGCGGGAGGTTGGATAACGGCGTAACAGCTTAAATTTGTAGAGAACGAGGGTCGAACATGCTGCTGGGGGTTCGCGTCGGGACTGTCGCGAAAGATTCCATCGTGGATGAGCACCCCTGGGCAATAGATCACTCGGCAATAGATAGACTCCCCGTTCTACTCGGGCATCGCCAGCATCGCACCGCGCGTCGTTGCCTGATTGCGCTTTTCCTCGATGGGGCTGCCGCAGCTTCGCCTCCCACATCGTCGTCTCCGTCATCCCGGTTCTTCTGTGTGTCCTTCCTTACCTCCTCCCGCCGCATCCATCGACTTTTACGAGTGAAAATTTACCGCGAATTTCGTAATCTTTCGCCTCTGCGGTTGGAATCGTTGACTTCTTATTTTATTTTATCTACACAACGTTTGTCGAAAATACCGTCTATCGCCGACTCGTGGTGTATATACACTGAGAGAAGGATCTCCTAAAAACTACCAAGGCATATTGTACATTTCGACGAGACAACATGGTACACCAGCGCCATCTCCGGCTATATGCGAAATTTACAAAAAAGCCGTAGCAATTTTTACCCACCCCGTAAGTAATTTTTTTGCAGAAGACGACTTGGCAACATTTTTATGTATCTGGCCAAGGATTTCGTAGATTAATGCATAGAATTTCGTGGAACACAACAATTTTGTTAACATTTTTTCATTTTTCTGCAAAATGTTTTATATATGTATACATAAATAATGTTTGTTCGACATAATATGCCGATATAATCGAGAAACCTAAAACAAACGGGCCGCGATTGCGACGCAACCATTACTATATTTTCTAGCAAGAACTTATATTCTTGTAAAAATTACGGAATATTCGGATAATATCTGCGATAGCGAAAATCACCATAATTGTCGCTATAGTTACGATATACCTGCTAATTCTGTCGGTTTTAACCATATGTATGGTAATTTCTATCAGATCTCTCAGTGTCTTATGTGCGTCTACCAAAAGTTACCCATGCCCAAAGATCAAGATAGTCAATGATTAAATTAATAACATTAAAAAGGATCATAAAGTCCGACATCTTCCTAAAGAGCACAAGTTAAGTACCGCCGAGATATTCGTATAATCGTGATCGCGGTAACACACGGGCATGAAGAGTTGAGATCTTACAAACCTAAGGAACTTATGGACACAAGAAGTTTCAGATAGATTTGAAAGTGGGGAGATCAAATCAGTGAAGTATCTCCAAGTCCAGGGTGTACTAACGCTACATAAAACCATTTTAAGGGGACCGGGGAGGTTTATCCGACCGAAAATTCAATCACTTTAGATTATCTATAATAAGGCTATAACAAAGTGAGAACAATTGTTTTTATAATAAGCATGTATGGGGTAAAAGTGGGGAATATGGTCCGGTCCATATATAATTGATTTACGTGTTAATCGAGGTGGGCCATATTCACTACTTTTACTCTAGTCACATTACTAAAGACGAAAACACAGTGTAAATGATGATATTATTATCAACAACACTGTTGTTATCGATTGTACCGAACATGTTTTTTTTTTTACTTATGAACACGATGTCGAGAGACCATCTGAACATTTAGTGACCATAGGAGAACTATTGTTCCCGAAGCTCTGTCCTATCAACAGAACCCAAGTTCCCTTAAGTCACGCGATTATAAAAAAATCTATATTTCATGTCTGCAATCATTCCAGTGGGAAGACTTTCGGTAGGCGCACGTAATGGATCTGCGACCAGTTTACCGTAGACCGGATCTTTTTTACATGGGCACACGTAACCGTGTCGTCCGAAGAACATTAGCACACACGGATATATGCGCGTTTTAAGTGGCGATAAGTCCCGACGGAAGGAAATAAGAAGGTGAAGCGAGCGCTCGGTCGAGAGGAGTTTGGGGGAAAAAAATAAAAAATAAAAGATGGAAATAGCGGCGAGTTTGGGGAGGAAGATTCGGTTCTCTAACTAACGACTCGATGAAAAGCTCGTTGGCCGGAGGCGATAGGTAGCGGGGAAAGATAGCGTCGGATATTAGGCGCGCTCTACCGCGACGGGGCGAGAATAAAGCTAAGTATAACGTAGCACATCGGAGAGGCTCTTTCTCTCTGGAGGCGCTAAATTCTGGTGCAACTTGATTGCTAAGAAATTACGGGAAAATATACGAGCTCGAACTCCGAGGGCCGAGGTGGAGAGAGTTCCACATAGCTCTTTTCCAGCTTGTCCTACAGCGCGGGCGAGGCTCTTTTCTCACCTTCGGAGGGCGCCAACGAAAGACGATCGAGAGTATGAGAGCCATCCGGTATAGCGGTTGCCAGCCCGGCTCGGTTGTATAAAGCTCTACTGCGGCCTCCAAGCCACTTACCATTAGGTCATTATTAAGAGAATATGTGTTCGAGAGGCTTGTTCTCACGTGAAAGATTGTAGGAAGCCTCGTTTTCTAGTTCATTAGAATTAATGGCCTCCATAGTATGAGATCGAAATGCATGAAAGAGGACATAATTTACGACGGTTTAGAACATTTTTAAGAAGAAGAAAACAAATTCAACCTTTCATAATTACATGCGACTGTAAGAGGCTTTTTTTAATACAAATTTTTCAATCTTTTTTTATTCGTTAATATTTATAATATTTTTTTGTAAGATAACAACGTCGCCGCTTAAAACCGTCTTGGAAATGATTATCGAAAAAAAACAAACAATATTCTTCATCTCCGGAGCAGTTATTCTTATAAAATATTAACTTCATCGTTCATTGTAAGAAACCATTTATTTTCTTCGAATGCCGACAATTTCTGTCTCGTCAAATTCATGATAATTTTAGTAAAAAAATACTATTCATTGACAATAAACGAAGAAAAATTGTAAACTTAATCGGAAAATATAAGTTTTGCAACGTCATAAAAACCAAACAATTGTCAAAAATGTCCGATTCATTTGTACCGTCCAGGAACATAAATTCGTACCAATATGTTCCATAAATCGAGTTCCAGCTGGAGCGGTGTTGATACATCCCTATCGCGAACGAGATGGAATAGCGACAGTAAACTTTACAATCGAACCTAGGTGAAGCGCAGACCAAAAAAAATGGAGGGAGCAGAGCAAGTCTAGCAGCTCATTACGGGTAATCAATAACCGATACATTATCGGCCTCTCCAGCATTCGACTCCGTCGTCGAAGAGCGTAGTGTGTACGTGTGCGAGCGTTCGGAATTGCGGATCGTTGTGCGGATGAGGAACGACCGCGAGGGTATGTAGAGTGTAGGGAGTCGAGAATCGGGCAGCACAGAGAGAGCAGTAGCAGACGACGACGACAACGGGAACGACGAGAGAATCGACTCTCTGTGGGGAAAAGGGGGGTTTGAGGCCGTCCCAGAGAGAGAGCTCATCTCCGTCCCCGCTCATGGTACACCCGAGTAAAACGGAGGGTTGCGGCGAGCAGGGATAACCGTAGAGCGAGAGCTCTCCGGAGCGGCGGTTCTGGAGAGAGGACGGGGATGGTAGCCCGATTTACACAAGTATATTGAATTTATTGAGATGAGCCTAGCGGATAGCGGCCAGGAGGATATTAGCTGCCTACCAGCCATCCCCCGACGACGACGACGACGACGACGACGACGACGTAACCGATCCCCCGTTCCCTTTCCTGCGTTCATCCCGCCCTGGTTCTCACCCGCTCCGGGCAACCCCCTCCAGAGCGACTTTTCCGAACCCTCTTCTGCCGCCACACCTCGCCAACTACCACCGGTCGCTTCTCGCGTTTATTAAGATCTCACGGGTCCCTGATTTATTTTCCGGAGCGCTTCCACCCTCAACACCCAGACAATTTACAAGCACCTTACGTTAAACTTTTTTTCATACGGGAATACCAATTTTTCGTTCACACAATCTAAAAAGCTTATTCTTCCGGCGACATAATTTTCTTTTGTAAATTAATGTTTTTTTGTTGTTTGTTTTATCTGTTACAGGTAAGTCCGAAAAATCATTCGTACAAAGGGATCCAGAGATTAAAAAGAATACATTTCTTATCTATCGAGTGAGTTAAAAAAAAATGATTATTACTATCTCTCTAAGGGAGAGTTGGCGAATGCCGGCCACCCGAGGGAAAACCTTGATATTTTAGTTTTAAAAGTCAAGTTTCGATAAAAAAAAGCTTCGAGAGATACAAACTTTAAGATGTCGACCAGCGAGTACCAGAGTTTATCCATCGGACGTCGTAGATGTCGAAGGAAATATGTCCCTTCATCGTTCTCCAATCGCGGGGTTAAGTGAAGTCGGACACCCCTTTCGTCCCTCCGGAGGGTCGCGGTCGAGGATCTGGCGGAGTCTCGTGAATTCTCTTCACTTCCGTTTACTCTCCGAGGGATGTAACCATGAGCGTAGAGCAGGACGCAACAGTAGTGTAGCAGCAGTTTGAATCCTTCTCGACGTCGGCCGGCGCATCCTTTCCGTCGGGTATCCTCTTTCCCTCTCCCGAGGGTCCTGCGCGGATTCTGTGGCTCTCGCTCACCCGCACCCGCGTTCTTATCGTTCGCGACCAGCCGACGCTCCACAACTTAACCCTTCCAGCGGCGAAGAGACAGCGCGAGCGGAAGCTGCCGAGAAGCCTCAGCGGTACAGAGATTACCGTGGCTCGGTGCTTCCCACGCTGTTACCTCCTTTCGACATCTTTCCTCTCATATCTCTACCCTATTAACATAGTAACTACGCAGTTATGCAAATATATCGCGCGATACCATACAGATATATGCATATATTTTGAATCGAGAATTACATCCGCGCTTCGAAAAATGCTACCGCGAAAAATATCTATTAAGGGCAGTTGTCTCAGTAAAATCTTCTGATTTATTCATTTTTTTCTTCGATATTCTTAAAGTTTGAAGTATTGATAATATTGTGTGTAAATTTCATGTGAAAAATCGTTAATTTGTGGAAGTTAAAGCGATCGACCGAAAAACCTACAATAGGTCGAGGAACCGAACGCGTAGTTGTCGCGCTCAACCCATTATCAGCCTGTAGGTTCTTTAACCAAACAAAGAAAACTTTTTTTTCTTTTCTTAAAGTTTGACGTGTGAAGTGTATTGTGTACAAATTTCATGTTTAATGTACAAAAATTATGGAAATTACACCCCTTGCTAAATTTTGAACGCAACTATCTCGAACCACGATTTCCAAAATCGGTGCCCCAAACATCTCGTAGACCGATTCCCTTGAAATTTTGACACGATGTTGACTACGTAGAATTGTAAAAAAATCGTACGGAGTCAACGACTTTCCATATTGCCGCTTCAGAATCCGTTTGGTTTTTTTTTGTTTCACATCAATCACCTGGCTAGAATCGTAAGCATCGCAAGATGCATTCTCAAAAAAGACATCGTACGTCGGTCCCGGTAACAGCGTTTGTAGCGGCACAATGTTTATAAAAAAAAAGTCTCAAGATGGCCTGATAATGTACATAGCTCATAATAAAAAAAAAACTCGGATTCAATCGAATCGATCATTTTATAAAAAAAAAAAAAAAACTAAAATTCATCTACTTTTGAGTCCGTTTGCTGACGTATCTGCCCACAATTATTCGTCTAAAGTTTGTCGGACGTACGCCTTCTCATAGACAAAGCAAACATTTTGAAAAAATTCGCCGAGGTACCTCGAAGGGTAGTTTCCTTCTTGACGGCCCAAAAACTTAATTACAACCATCCATTTCGTTATTACAACCGAAAACAGATAACGCGATTTTTCCTTGGCAAAAAAGTTTCATATGCGAATGATTAAAACTGATAATTTATTTATAATTCACGGTTCACTCACCCTCGAGTTACTTATCGAGCTCCGTGGGGGAGAGAGCAGGGTGAAACGTCACGAGGATTTAATCGATTCCCGTCAGACCGAGATATCAAACGTATATCCTCGGCAATCTCGCCATCGCACAGCTCTATATCCGTCCTTCTTTCTCTCCGAGCGTGCTTCATTCACCCCACCCGGCGCTATCCTCTCTCGTGCGAGATAAATTCGGAATCTTCACCGGGTCCGCTGGCATCAGTCGAGTCTGCGATAATCTCGCGCTCCGGCATGAGAGAAGACTGATGCCGTGCCCAAAGAGATTGCGCGATGCTGTCGTTCAATACTCTGTCAACCCAAACGCAGTGTATGTACGAGCCCCGTCTATCAGTGGGAAGCGCGAATCATTAGGGTGACCTGGCATGCACTGATAATCAAACTTCTTTGCCTCCCGTTCGATGAATGACGCAAATGAGCTGCAAGCTGCTAACGTGTAATATTTTTTCTACGTACAAACATTTCGAGCCGCACTTGTGTGAGATAAGTGCCTTTAAAAAGCGTTACGGAAGGATCCTCGAATTGCATTGGAGCCCCGTGAGAAGAGAATGATCTGGGCCGGGACCGAGGCTCTCAATGGGACTTGTAATAATCAAAGACTTGGAGGAAGCTTCTAGTAGGACTTCTACAGTAAAATGAAGTACGGTGTGTGTTCTTGGACACCCATATAGATACTCGCAGAATGGTAAGGGCTTAGAAAACTCTTGCAACTCGGCTACTAGAATTGCCCCTAGCAAAATGATATATTAGATCGGTGCTTCGCACATAACTATTTACTTAATATTTATTAATATATATATATACATATAGGGGAAACCGGACTGAGACGGGTCCCCGGGACGAGATGGGCTAGCGAAAAATCAGGCTGACGCGGGACATAATGGGCTACTCTAAACAAGACAACTAGAAGGCTGCAACGGCGGATTATTGGCGCATGAACACTACTGATAGGTAGAAGTAAGGAAACTCAAGATGCATGGATAGTGCAGGCAGAGGTTAAAAAAAAGTGAACAATTTAAGGGTAGTCCGTCTCGCCCCAGGCCATTTTTTTTGGACACGCTATAAAACTGTATTCTGTGACGCGATCTTCCTAAAACTGATGACGATGTTTTTCCCAACCAATCTTAGCGAATGCACGCAATTGTACTCATTACGTTTCCATCTTTAGCCAAAACGAGTTTTACTTGCGATTCGAAATTTCTCATATCACATGGGTAATTCTTCGAGAAGGAGTGAAGACTGACAGGCTAAAGAGAGTGGAAGAAGAAGAGTTTCCCACGTCCTCTTCCTTCTCAAGGAACCATCCGACGTTATCGAGTGGACGCATGCGAAACCCGGGGGTCTCGGGCTCTCGAACTCGCGTCTCCTCTCCTCAGCCACCTCCGTGATTCGGCTCCGGGGGTGTTATTTAGATATTCTAATGGCCACCTGATAACGAGACGCTTGCCACTGCGATAAAGACGAGACGCGAGACTGTATACTCCCTCTGTCTGTGTGCTTTGCGTCCTCTCGCTATAACATCGCGACCCCCGCCCTTCAACCCCCTGTAGCGTTGTTGCAGTGTAGCGACCCTTGTATACCAGCTACGTACCGCACGCGTTCGCTCCTTCGTCCTTCTCCTGGTTCTCTCCTCTTGTATCCTCTTCGTCCTGTTCACCTCACCCCTCGACCTCCTCGGGAGAAACGCGCGCGCGGCGGCACAGCGTCGTCGACGCGACGCTGCGCGTCGCTGATAACGGAACTTGCAGCTCGCGCTTGTTTACCGTACACTCGCCGGTTCCTCGCGACCACCACGTACTATTCTGCTGCGAAATCTATATATATATATATATATATAAATATATATACATATATATGTATATACACGATATGTACGATGCTGTGTAGATGATGCTAACCGGTGATACTACTTCGGGGGCCGCAAGTTAGACGTGAAGATATCATTTTCGAGTATGCATTTAAAAAAATTCATGGTCGTAACAACGCTTCTTTCTCGATTTTCGGAGACACTGAATAATTACAAAATTGAAAAGTAATTCACATTTTGAGTTCGATCGAGCGTTACAAACCAGGTGTTGCAAGAATACATAGGGGTAGGTTAAAAAAAGTTACAGCGTAGAAATCGGACGAAGATTAAACTGAAAGTTTGAGAGGTTGCAGGGAACGGGGAACCAGGGGGGAGGGGGGTATCGAAGTGGCTCGGAGATCGCGCGTAGATCCTATCAGCTTGCCATATTAGAGGAAGTTATAAATCGTGGCGAATCTAAAATTGATCTTTTCTGCAATGGTGGAAGTGAGACAGACACAGAGCCGGTAGAGGACACTTCTCGCCTCTATCTATATCCATAACTGTATATATGCATATATATCCCACCACACCTCTCTCTCGGCCGACGTTCGGGTGAAGTCTTCTATATACACTGTTCTGCGATACATACAGTCCTAACACACAGATATTAATCTGTTCATCCATCTCGCTCCAACAACCCCATCCTGCCCCCCACCCTTTCCTCTATCTCGCGTTCGCTCTTTCTCTTCGTCCTCCCTTCCCGCCGCAGCAGGAAAGCTGCGACTGGTACCGGTGCGGGTGGCCGTGGATCGACGTAGGTTCCCGGCTCCCTGTGTGTTCACGTTACCGAGAATCCTCGACGCGAGAGGGAGTAAGATAGAGATAAACGGCAGGGCGAGTTAGGAGGGACGAGGAGGGCGCGTATACCTATCCAGAGCGCGAGGCGGAGAGGTGAGTGAGAGAGCCGGCGGAGCCTCCGCGAGATATATCGATTGTGACGCGTCTGCGAGTTCGAGATAAGCCCGATCCGCATAGCCGGCGAGGCTGTCGAGGCTTCCAACAGCAGCGGCAACGGCAAACCCCGACGTCTCCGTCGTCTCGTTCTCTTCCTCGTACGTACCGACAACCCTCCCCGTCTCCGCCTCTTCTCGGGGCTGTCGCGCATCGACACCTCCACTGCCAGGGAGAGAGAGGGAAGTCAAATTCATACCGAGATCTCATCTCCCGGAAGAGATCCTGGAATCCTGAAATTTTCACGAGTTTTTTTTTTTTTTTGTTACCGTGGCCATCGCCTCCGTTACTTCTCGGTTGAATTTACGTTCTGGAGAATATTAATTTTATTATACAAATATATCGAATTATTATTGCTTGAGACTTTTACATCGCTCAATCGGATTGCATATCGCATCGGTGTGACAAGAGTGCGAGATCTTCGATAGTATATTTGTAAGAGAAGGAACAACGTAATACGGACTTGCTGCAAACTTTTTCATTGCAGAAGCAAAGTTACGCTCTCTTCGGTGACCGATGAAGGGTTAAATATGAAGGAACAATCAGTATTAAGAATTCCGTTTATTTTTGCTAATTTGCCGTGAGGAAGGTTACCGTTAATTTATGCCGTCTTCCGAGATCGCGGTTTACAGCGTAGCCCGGGAGAAAAGGGGTGAAGGGAGTTTTTACTGTGAGATTCAGGTATACTATCTCTTTCTCGGGCTCTGTCTACAACTTAATTGGCCGAAACTGCGGTCCCGAACCACGGGCTCGCCGAGCGAGGGTGGAGCAAGAATGAGAAATGAAGCCGTAAGGAAGGAGAAGAGGCGCGAAGGTGGAGAGCGTAGAACCGCTGTTCAGGAGGGACAAGGAGGGTTAGCGGGCCGACGATCGGTGCCCCGCGGGTAGAGAAGAATTTTAATTGGTGGCAATTTGTCGACGCGAGCCCTTCTCGCTCCTCTCCTTCCACCGTCGCTCCTGCCCTTTTCCGGTTTCGCTTCGGTATATGTTAGTTTTAGCTCTCCCGCTTGAATTCGGAGCAGATTGCGAGGCAACAGCGGCGATTAAAATGTGGCCAACTATTATCTATCGTAGTTGTTAGGGAAACTTGAGAGGGGGTTGAAAGTGCAGCGAGTGGAATGTGTCCAGGCCGGACACAGCGGAGCGCCGGTAGGAAGGCGAGAAGAGACAGAGCAGACACCTACTTAACTTTGCTCAATGGCCACTTTGTACGCTGTCGGAAAGGGGCGTGAACGAGAATGGACGGAGAGAAAGAGAGAGAATGCAGGGAAGGGCGCGCATCGCGAGAGATAGACTGCTCTGCTCTTCGCCCTCGACACTCCTGCACGCTCTATCTACATGTCCCCGTCGCGTGAAACACACATCGATCGATCGAAACGCTGCTCCCTCGCCGCTGGCAACATCGTGATAGGAATAGGATCCTCTCACTAACGGACTATATTCCCGATGCTGACGATTCCATTCGAGGCTCATTCCGATGACAGTCTCCTGACGATCGGACACAATTATCTCGAAATCTGTGGTACTATCTGCCGAACGAGGAGAGCTCATTAATTTGTTTCGTGCCGAAGACACTCGGATCGTGCACGGTAAAAAGGGCTTGTACTTTTGACAAAGATTTATCGTTCATCTCGACAATATTTTTTTCTTATTAATTCACGAACTTTTCTTGTTGGTAATCTGGTCATTTTTTTTGAATATTTCGGAATATTTTTCTAGTAATTGTACAATTTTATTCTTGTGCAAAGTGCGTTTTGTTGACGAGAACAATTGTAAAATTCAAATGAAAAGAACTGCGATACTTCATGGACGAGAGACATTTGTTAAATGGGGGAAAAAGTGGGGATATATGGCCTGACCTATATGCCCAGAAAAATAATTTATTTTTCGGCCACCCTTTATTTGGTTTAAGTAAAATATTTATTTGATTTAAATAAATATTTATTTAAATGAAGTAAATAGTTGCTTAAAGGAAATAAATATTTATTTTAATCAAATAAATATTTTACTTAAACCAAAAGAACGGTGGCCGTACAAGAATTTTTTTCTGGAGGTACATATTCCCCACTTCTACCCTGTACAATTTTTTTTTACTATCCAACGTGAACCACCTTATCTAACTGCGGCCAGAATCCGGAATGATTCTTTAACGCTTCCTTGTATCATGTTGAACAGTTGATTCGTTAAAAAAAAGATGCATGTTTCTTTTTTTCATGACACATCCGCAGCACGCATTATGATCGAATAGGCGCGAAGCCGTTGACGAGATTGTATATAACACAGGACAAACGTATTACACACATCGCCTCATTACGTTATTCCACGTGCGACGGTCTCGGCGTCCACGATGTCCCGGCGAC
Source organism: Ichneumoninae sp. A BG-2022a (assembly GCA_030522665.1). NCBI lineage: Eukaryota > Metazoa > Arthropoda > Insecta > Hymenoptera > Ichneumonidae > Ichneumoninae sp. A BG-2022a. The sequence continues at coordinate 17,591 of JAPYZC010001261.1, read as the reverse complement.
GACGAAAGATCGCGGTCGCTCGGGAGAGAGAAAGAAGCGCTCTTTTGCCCGACGACGATCCATCACGTCCGTGAATTCCACCGTGGCGATAAAGATACGCGGTGTTCTCGTCGTCGGTGTCTCGGTGTCGGACGATCGAGCCCGACGATTCATTCCTCGCCCGTGTGTGTGCATCGGGAGCTTCCCTCTGCCGCTGCTCTCTCGCGTCGGCAATTAATGCAGCGGCGATTGGGGGACGATTCGCTTGTACCGCGACAAGTGCCACGGTAAATCGTCGCGGAAGGGATAACGAGAGACGTGGAATCATTGAATAAGAAATCAATGATAATAGGCTTACACGATTTAGCATTATTCAGAGGAGACGGTCGGTATGTATTCATTAAGTTAATATCATGTCATTCGTGTGTATCCCACTACTGTAATCAAAGGAGTTGCGCCCCTCGAGGGCCGGCAGCGCGTATACGGTCTGTTATTAGACCAGATGATGCATCCTTCTGCGGAGTTCTCCTCTCAGCCCGGAGTGAGAAGCATCCAGGGTAGCTCGGTAGCTTATTCATAAATTCAGACCTCCGGCTATTTTCTGAGAGATTTATTAAACATCCACGCGCAATCTTTGATCCTTGTGGAGGCTGGCGCTGGTTAAACGAATGCCGTTCCTTTTCAATCGTTTATACAAATTTTATAGCATTTTCATGCGTAAATACAGTATAGGGTAAAAGTGGTGAATATGGGCCACTAAACAATTTACACCTGCATCCCAGATTCTGCTAATATCGACCGTATCTACGAATATCTCGGTAAGGCATCGGGACACTGAGAATTGAATTGAAGTTTCTTCGGCATTTCATGTTTTTATGAAAATTAAGTCGGTTTCACTGTGTTACCGAATGTTGATCTGTATTATCGAACTATGGGCGGTCAATGAAAATCGAGGAAACTAGCGCGTATTTTAAAAACTCAAAATAACTCTTGTCATCACTACAAGTATGGGGGACCGGGGCAAGATGGGCTAGCGAAAAATCAGTCTGACGCGGGGCGTAATGGGCCAACTTAAATAGGTCAACTAGAAAGCTGGAAGGGCGGATTATTGGCGCATGAGCACTACTAATCGGTAGAAGTAGGGAAATTGAAGATGTATGGATAGTACAAGCAGGGATTAAAAAAGTGAATAATTTAACGATAGCCCGTCTCGCCCCAGACAATTGTTTTTTTTTCGGACGCGCTACAAAACTGTGAAAATATAGTTGTTGGATGGCATATAATAAATTATGCTTTTGACAGCGTTGTAGCCGCATTATTTGCTTAGGGGGGCCATCTCACCCCGGTCTCCCCTAAATGAACAAAGTTTTTTTTCAATCTTACCGTCTCGGTCCGTATGCACAACTGTTACCCTAGTCATGACATCCACCATTCTGGAACAACCTCAAAATCTTTCACTGAGAGAAGGATCTAGTAAATATGATCTAGTATATATCGCTTGAGAGATATTAACGTAGCACATAGTAGTACACTGAAAAAGGAAATGGTTGGATTAAGCAAATGCGCGGTGACATACGTTCAAAGGTGTATTTTGTTGTTACAACGAAAATGTTTGTTTCAATCGAAAAATTTTGGATAAATTGAAGCAAGTAATCGTTTAATAAAACAGTGCTTTATTTGTGCCAAACAAATAATAGCTTCGAACGTATGTCACCGCGACTTTTGGTTAATCCAACCAATTTTTTTCCCGGTGTAGGAAACTGGAGCGCCACACATGGTAGGAAGTTTCGGATTTGTAGGAATTTTTCGTAGATATTATGGTAAAAATTCTTGGAAAATCTGAGAGTTCCCGCCATAGGTGGCGCCCTAGTGCCCTAGTACTATGAGCTATGGTAATTTTTCTTAGACGATTGGTAATTTTTACTAGATCCTTCTCTCAGTGCGGAAACGTAAGAAAATAAAAAAAAATGTTCGGGGTAATTGGGGTAGCGATTAAAAAAAAATATTATCCATTACTGTTAATGTTTTCCATGTTACACAGAGAAAAAAAATAGATTGTGTCAACACAATAAGCGCTTACGGGTGGAGAAACAAATGTTTGGTCGATCGAACGAAATAATTGTCGTAGGCAGTAAAGAAACATTCGATTCAACGGCCTGTTAGTTCAATCAACAAGGTATTCTTTTCGATCAACCAAACATTTGTTTCGCAACCCGTAAGCGCACATTTTGTTGACTCTATTCATTATTTTTCTCTGTGTACAATATAGACCATCATCCACTGTAGTCGACTGATCCATAAACTTTGCACAAATGATTTTTTTTAATATAGCGCTCTTTTGTCTACCGCGATGGACCGCTCGAACTTCCTCAAATCCTCGCGTCTCTCAACGGAAGCCTCGCTTTACTGTCCTCTCGTCTGTGTAAGAGTCCAACGCACCTCACGCGCATAGGCATTCACTATAAATCGTCTATAAAATATTGATACATAGACGCATATATGTATCATACAGGCTCAGGAGAGCCGAATGCGGAGGAGGTCGAACTCTCGGCGATTGGTCGAAGCCGGTACCACCGAGAACCAATCGTTCGCTGGTTACCGCTTCTCTCACCTTCGCCGTCGTCGATACATCGAGCCCGGGTACAGCAGCTCCGCACCTCCTCTGAATGCTTCTCCTACCTCGGACTTCTCGCCCGCCGATCCTCCAAAGCCTCCCACTTCTTCGACGGTCCTCTCACTCTCCACTTCCTCCGCTTCTACTTCCTCCTGGCCGCGGTCTCCTCAGAGCGCTCTCCTCGCCGCAGCCTCCGCGAGCAACCGCGGCTCTCCCGTGTATACGTACACCCTCGATCCACCGAGGCGATGCGATTCTCGCTCGCGGTCTCTCGCTCTCGCATTGTTTGGAAATACGCTCGCAGATCACAGCCGATAGAGAAGCTCACCCGTTCGCGGTTCCCGTTTTGCTCTTTTTTCCATTTCTTTTCTTTCTTTTTATTATGCTTATTTCGCTTCTCATTTCTTCTCTCCTTCAACTCCAAGTTTTATCGCATTGTCGTACTCTTATCCTATCCACTGTCTTTCTTCTTCGGTGTGTGTGTATATATATATATATATATACACATATTTATATATACCTGTATATATATGTATATGTGTCTTATTATACGTGCTCCTTCTCTTCGTTTGTTAACCTTCGTCTCGACGTTTTTCTCCACTTGAGGATCGTATCCACCTCGCGGAGCTCGGGTCCTTGTACGCAATTTGTTCCCTTCCACGACGAATGCCTGGTGCTCGTTGCTTCTTGTGAAACTCTCCATCTCATTCTCGTCGCCGAGTTACGAGAAGCCAAGAACTATACGGTATACACACTCGCTCAGCTAGCTCTCGGCACTATGGCCAATCAATTTTCGATGGATTTCCACCGTGGCTGAGCATACACGGCTGTATCTACTCTGAGACTACCTGGACCGCGTACACACGTGCTCCTCAACCGAGCCGCGTTGCTGTTATTCTCCGCAGGCCCCGAGAGCACACACGATGTTGCACGTACGGCTAGGAAAAACTCGTGGAATTCACGGATAGAGGCGAGTCCCCGAGCCTCTCACTTTTCTATCTTGAACAGGCTGCAAAGCTCCTCATATCTCGCGGACGCACGTGCGACCAGAGAATTTCTATACGCCAAGTCGGTTTTATGTCTACAAAGACACTTGTAATTTTTCACCGAAGACGCAGCCACGAGCACAAACCCATGAATAATCTTAATATCTGCCTATAAATTTCACTTTATTATCCGCGCATACACACACCACTTTTCAATATTTTGCGAAATGACGGTCATTACAGTATTTTTCCCATGAGTGGATGCTTGGACGACTGGATGGTTAACTTTACGTGTAAGAAGCTTTAAATACCTTGACTAAGATATTATTATTATTATTATTGTTATTATCAAGTTGATTGTGGTGAAAAAAGGATTTTGAAGAAAACGCTGAGGAACGCTTGTAAACTTAAAAAAAATTGACGTGACAAAAAATCTCGAAATATCGAAGTATATTGTTGAAAGAAAAAAGAATGTGATGGAGTCTCTTACGAGCGCTTCGCGGTTGTCGAAAGAATAAAAAATAGCTAACGTTATCCAAGGGCTCGCTTAACAAGCCGACAGGCGTGCAAGAGTAACTCTCTCCTTTTCTTTACTTCCCCCGATCGGGTCGATGAAGCCGTGAGTGTCCCTCGTGTGGAACTCGAGAGACACGCAGCACATACACGAAGCGCTCGAATGCATCTCTTCCCCGGAGGAAGAAACGAGAGAGGCTGCGGTGAACGATAACGAGGCCGCGTGAGTAAATTTGCTGCCATTAGCCGGGCGAAAATAAAGGACCAGGCATGTGATATTAAATTAGCGAGCGGCCGCACGCTTCTTCGTCTTCTCGCTTCTTACCTTCTCTTATCCTCGTCGGGTTGTTCCTCTTCTTTCTCACCGCTGTTTGGACGTCAACGAGCGCGAAGACCGGTCGAACGCAGCAGTTGAAAAAACTCTCAGCAACATCGTCGGGCATACTGAAAGAGGGGAAGAAAAGAATCGAGCAAGACAACTCGTGTACGAGGCTTTACAATGTACAGAAATTGCGTATGTAATTTATATACCGTAGGGAGGAGAACGAGGCAGGGCGAAGTATTTTTACAATTTTTTTCGCGGGACGTATATAAAGTATCGTTTCAAATTGAAAACGCGGGGCGGCATGGCTCTGTATGCAGTTTTTATACATAAAACGATTGATCATATTCAATATACAAGTATACTTTCTAATTAATGCTAATCAATGCTTCTAGTGAACAAACAATTAATTTTACAATTTTACAATTTTACAATTTTACAATTTTTTTTACAATTTTACAATTTTACAATTTTACAATTTTACAATTTTACAATTTTACAATTTTACAATTTTACAATTTTACAATTTTACAATTTTACAATTTAAAAACACCATCATTTTTGTATATCAATTTTACTAATGATGTTCAACAGTATAATTAGACTTTCGATCAGACGCATTCTTTCAGTACATAACCCTCAATGACCCCTCGACTTTCTAATTAGCTTTGAAAATTGGATACCAAAAAGTGATCGTCATCGATATCATGCTAAATCAACGAAAACAGTCCGAGAACGACAAAATTTTCAGATAGTTAAAGTCTCCCTGGAATCGTGACAGCACGTGCTTCTCCGAGATATCCTGTACATATACGTATTACAGTATATCTCTCTATCTCCTATTTTTCTGTTAAATCTCGCTCATTCTAGCCCCTTCCCCCCCTCGTCGTTGAATCTCCGCTGATCTTATTCCATCCTTGTCTCTTTCTTCTCTCGTTGGCGTTGGCCACGCCGCACGTTTGATACATAAGTCGAGATATCGCGAGGGAGATACAGGAACCTTTAGCTCCGGGCTCTTTCCCTCTCGTCGTTCTCCTGCCTCGTCGACGTAACTTAATTAATTATTTAACATCGGTATGCTGAGATCTCCCCGAGCGACATTCACGTGCCTGCCTGGGAAATCTAACGAACGTGTTTAACCCTCCGCATATATACTTGCTCTCGATATACATTCAATACCGTGCGTGTAACGCGGCACATAGAATATCGATATCGCAGATCGCCTCGGGCGTCTCTGTAACCGTTTAACGCGCTACGCCACGCGCGCGCACGGTGGCAAACTAATTATTCAAGAATTTGCTATCGGGACCGCCGATATTTTCCTCCAATGATCGACGCATCTTTGAAGTTTCATTATTTTAGTTAATTACTCTGTCAATTAAGACGAGACTAGTGTCGTCCATTCGAGACGAAACCCATCTTTGTGTCCTGCGAAAAATTGGCGAAAACTGTCCGTCGTGCCCCTAATCGAAAACCCGCATATCTAAAACCGTGTTCAGTCTGCGATCGCCAAATTGTAGCAATCTCAAGTCCGACAGAGTCCAAGTTGCATAAATTAATTCTATACACACCGAAGGGTTGTATTACCGACGAAGGAAGCCGAAGACAAGAAAGGGGTTGCCGCCTGCTCGGCCCTTTATGGATGGAAGAAACAATGCGCTCTTTGTATGCGCGAGACGCACGACGCTGGGCAGTAAAGTGGCCGAGTCAAAGGGATCGTAATCGTGACTCGCGCGCGGAAAAGGGTTGCTCTTTCTCTCTCTCCACCGTCATTCGCGAACCGTAAGAAAGAATAGGGGCGGTGGAAAAAAAATGCAAAAGAAAGGTAAGCGAGATAGAGAATAATAATCTTTCTCCTCTTCTCCCTCGCTCCCTCTCTTTCGCTTCGGACTTTCGATAGGCGAGCTAGAGAGAGCCGCGCAACGACGGTCGGGGGAGCGTGGCGTGATAACCCTTTCGTTATCGGACCGCGGACCGTCGGGGGTTGGCGGGAGAGGGAGAAGGGGTTGCAGCAGCGCGCGAAGCTTAGCAGCGCCGAGCCAGGCGATCCCAGACCCAGATAACGACACGATTCCTGATAACTCGCGCGCACACTCTCTCTCTCTCTCTCTCTCTCTCTCTCTCTCTCTCCCCGCTTATAATACAGAGAGACGTTGTATAATAGTGTGGTGGCAGCGAGAGCTCGTTGTACGAGAGCGACCGACGCCGCGATAGTGCCGACCAGCACCGCAGTTACAGCAACAGCAGCCGCGCACCAGGGCCTGCTTCCCGAAGAAATAGTGTGTAGTCGGTACTGATTCCTGGTATATGAGAAAGCAAGAGAACGAGAGAGAGCGAGAGAGGGCGGGAAGGTGGACGGGGTGTGTTACGCCGCAATAGCGATAACCACCCTCTCCGACCTGCGGCCCCGTTACGTTATATTCCTACACGAGATATAGCCCAGAGTTCTGGCTCGTGGCAAGTTGCCTCTATAGAGGAATGAATGAAAAAAAATTATGTATATATAAAAAATATCTAATATATATAAAAGTATAAAGTAAAGAAAACCGAAGAAAGCAGGACGAAAGGGAGATGATAGAGAAACATCGAGTGTAGCTGAATGGGGGGGGGGGGGGGGGGGGGGGGGGGGGGGTGGGGGGTGGGGGGGGGGGGGGGGGGGGGGGGGGTGTATGAGTGGTGCATGGAATTATGCAAATTATACGATAACAATACACAGGCGTGTGATATTAACTGAACATGACTTATAAGCTCGACACTCTGAATACTGCTATTGTCATTCGATAACATGAGCTTTGCGTTATTTTATCTTTTGTTAACTCCAGTGGTACGTTGTGTATTGCTATGCATGCACAAGAATTTTTCAAAGTTTCCCTGCTATTGCTATTGCTATTGCTATTGCTATTGCTATTGCTATTGCTATGTAAAATTTTCGATCCCGAAACGGGTGATTGGCGATTGCTCAGCGTCGGGGAATTTCCGATTAGTATTATACCGTACGGATTTAGGAGAGGCAGTCGAACGAACGGTCAGTCGAGATCGAGCGGTCCAGCATCGGTCTACCGCGTAATCCCTGGGCCATCGAGTCGACGGTGGAGAGAGTTCATAGCAAAGACGTGTGATATAGTCGGAGCGCATTTCGTAGAGGAATGAGCAGAGGGAAGGAAACCACACTACCGCGTTGTTTCATTTCAATGCTGCGAGATCAGTCCGGCACGTACTAGGCAGCGTTCGTATACAGTTCTGTTAGGTACAGAGGCGTGTAGCTTCGCTGCGTCGCCAGGGTGTTCCCGGACGGGGGGCACGAGTCGACGGAGGGTTTTGCGGCGAGAGAGCGGACCGCTTCTCTCACTCTCGAACGCTGGACCCGAACGATAACGGCTGCCAACCAACCTATCTTGGCCCCTGCAGGCTTTATTATAAACCCCCGTCGCCCTCGAGAACCTCACGACTCGAAAGCTTCTCTCCTCTTTCCTATGCCCCCCTCTACGAATATATACACACACACACTTATTTATAGTACGTGAGAGCTAGAAACTCCCGCTCTTCTTCCGTGTATATGAATCGCTCTTCTTCTTGCTTAAATCCGTACTCCCTCTTCCATCTCGGGCCACTCGCGGGGCTGAAGAAGTCGTCTATATAATAATAACAAGGGAATAAGCATCGCGATAGCGCAGATATTTCAGCCCTTTATCGTCTATTATAAATCAAAGGCTAAACAATTATTTCAATAACGTTTTTGTGTTTAAAAAAAAATTATCTTAACTAGAATGAAGATTCATCATTTGGTTTTTCCGTTTAATAAAGTTTGAGATGCATTTTTCTACATATGATATTCACCACTTTTATCCTATGCTCAATTATCAATACCTCCGTAATACGACGTGGTAAACCTAAATAAGAAAAGCCAGTATCAACGTATTTCTAATGTAATGATCGCTGAAAATGTTGCCGTCTATTATTCTCTGCCAGAAAGAAAAGGGTTCGAAAGAAAAGGGAGAGGAGAGGAAGAAGGTCGGCGAAGGTGTTACGAATGTGTGTCCGTCCTATCCGCCCGGCGAAGCCCCGAGAGGCAAAAGTCCGCGCCGAGGCTGGGAAGTGATCGTGGTGTTGGTTGGGACCTCTTTATCGTGATCCCGTCTCGCGCGCGGCTCAGCTCCTCATTAGCCCGCTCGCTCATCAATCACTCTCGTTCCCGGGGCGCGCACGACCACCGACTCATCGTCTTCGGCGGTTTCGGGGCTTCGGCATCGGCGAGAACAGCGCTGGCAGCTCCCTTTCGTATAAGATCCTCGGGCTTTTCGCTACGGAAGAATCTCGGTATAATACAAATACACACACTCGCGCATGGCCGAAGCCCCTCCACTCGACCGCCCCCCCCCCCTCCCCCACTCCCATCTCTGCTGCACATCGTTGTTGGTACATACGTCGCTGGTTCGCGAGATCGAAACGAGGCACCGGGGAATCCCCCCTTCGCGTTGTACGTAAGATCGGCGCTCGCAAGATCGGACGGGTAGCAACTCAGGCTTCGAGAGGAAGAGAGACTCGGCTTCGTTCACGCGCTGGTCTCTGGGTGTCCAAATATTTGGACCGCGGCTCTTTTCTCCTTCTTTTCTACATACCTTCTTCTCCTCCTCTTCTTCTTTCGATACTCCTTTTTATCCTCCTACTCCTCCTTCTGATTCTTCACGTTGATTTCATACTTCGTGCCATTTCTTTTTTTTTACATTTTAACAAGGAGTGAGGGAGATATCCCGTGAGTTTTATTCGCTCCGTCTTACTTTCCCCCGTATTTCTCTTCCTCATTTTTTTCTCTCTCTCGGTCTCTCCTTCCCTCGTTCTGTCTTGTACTCTTACAGTGTATTTATCTTTGCTCCTCGGAGCCGAGAGTTTCCCTCGACGCGGGGCAACTAACGGAGTGAGACGATGAGGAGAAGGCGAAATGGGGATAGGGATCAATCGCGATAACGGGGAAGGGAGAGATTGTGGTGAGGTCGTTAGGGACGAAAAACCCCGCTTGGTACCGGAGCAGCGAGGGACCGGCGTATAGCTGATGATAGATAAAAATTAGGATGCAGCTTGTATTATCGATGAAGTCTCTTCTGCGGGAAGCGTTAACGACACGTCGAATGATATAATTATCTCTTCGGTGGCTCCTCCTCCACCTTCCTCTTCTTCGTGTTCGTCGAAAAATAAAAAATTCGTCGGCTACATTGGACGATTAAAATATATTTTTATTTTTATTTTGCCGAAGAAATAATAATGTCGAAAGTAAAAATGGAACAATTTTTCATACTCGTACCTGAGGATTTTTTTACATAATCCGAACATCGATGGATCTATCTACTCATAGTTATAATCAAATTGCACAATGCCGCAGTTTTTGCAACGAAATAATTGATTCTTCTCGCGCCGATCAAGAGCAATTATTTGATTTTTTTTGTTCGATTAAATTCCGTTCCGTCTTCCATGCCGGGTCTGTTTCGCGAGACCTGCACTCGAGAGTTCTCTTCTCCCGGAGCTCTTACAGTCCGGTTAATCTTAGGTCGAGACTCGGCAGGGACCTCTCGGTATAGCTCGATATTGTTTAACTTGCCTCGTTATCGCTAGATGTACTCTCTCTCTACAGCAATCTCTACCTACGTACTCTCTCGAGGGAGGAAGATAGCGGAGTGCCTGTGTGGAAACGCCGCCACCGTCGCTGCTCGCGCGGCACCTTGAAGCCCCGAACCTAACGTTCTCACTCGCTCATACTACGATGTACAGTCTTGTTTCTCATCTCCTTTCTCCACCTATATATCGGAGCATCGTCTCGACTGCACTTGGTGGAGAGAGACAGAGTGCGAGCGAGTGAGAAATTCGAGTTGAGGGAAGAAGGGGTTGCGCGCCAGTTGGAAGGGAGCTGCATCCAGCTGATAACGCCTTCTGGACTGATAACAGAGCCGGCCAGGCTCTCATCCTACGAACTACCCTCCGACCTCGCTCTCTCGCACCCTCTTCTTCTCATTCTCTGTCCCCACCTCCGCGATCCCCTTCGGGTCCACCTGCCCCTACCCCTCGTCCCAGTGCCGCGAAACATCGAGAGAATTTCCAACGAGACAAGCTTGTCTTCGCTTCAGGTATCGAAATACTCACTCGTTAGAAAATTCCACGCGAGATTGATCCCTACACTTTTTTCAAATTCCATGCCAAAACTAAATGTTCCTCATTGGATCCCGGCATAATAATAATAATGATCTTAGTAAGAACAATCATACCGATGATCATAATAATTATAGAGGTAATGATGATAATAATAGCATGCACGCTTGAAACAAATAATGTAACTAATTAATTGAAGCTGCTATCGCGACGTAAAAGGATTGCCAAAACAGACGCAGTCGGGTCTGGTATATAAACAGTATTCAGACTTTGAATCTCGGACGATTTGGAATAGATGAGGCGATAACTGGCTAGAAGGGTATAGAGATACGAGATCCGGGAAGAGAAGTGAAGAGAGCAGAAAGACGAAAGAGATAGGAGGAGGAGTAGTGTAGTTGGTTTAACGTCGAGAGGCGTCTGGACGCGAGGCGGGCTGGCATAGTGAGTGGGGCCCTCACCGCCGACGTCGCCACTACTTCGATAAGCGACGAGACTCGCTATCTGTCCCGGGGCCTCGGGGCATAATGCGTCCGTTGTGCGTTCACCGGGGCGCGTACCATCAGGGCCGATGTCCGGACGATAATGTGCCCGGCGATGTCCGTTCTTTCGGCCTTCTTTCGAAAGAACCGCAAGACATCCAGACAGATTTCGTATTTTTTTTCCTTATGTTTTTTTTTTTTTTTTTTTTTCCTTTTTTTTTTTTTTTTTTTTTTTTTTTTTTACTTATTTCCTCATACTCAGACCGCTTCGACTAGAGGAGTGATATAAATAAGAAGCGATCGCGTCCATCTGATGCGGAGGGAGTGGCCAAAATTTAACGTCGCTCCGACGATGACGCGTACAAAATAGATTATCTCGTTTAAAGCAAATAATAATCACTATGAACGTTTTCACACGGTTTTTCAATTCGCGAAGCGGAATACAACCGCGCAGCTTAGATAGTCGTTCCTTAAATCCAATTTATAAACTGGGTACGCACATGGTAGAATGGTATAGAACACCAGTGCGTAATTAATCGTCTGTAATTACCAACCGGTTTTGGCGAATGTCGCTCGACGCTTCCCCGAACTGTCCGTTCCACTGGTGCGCGAGCCAAAGGAAGACAGAAAAAAGATTGCGCACACACACACACACACAGCCACATATATATCTATACACACGCGGTGAGTGCAGCACGAGCGCGGCCTCCCTCTTACTCCCTCACTGGCTCGTACCCGGGAATCTCTCGTCGCGTTTTTATAAAGCATAAGCATAAAGCATCTTGCGCGCGAGGTAAGAGAGGAGCGAACCACGAGAGAGCGTCGGGAGATATCGAACTATCGGGAATAATTACTCCTCGCACTATCGGCGTCGGTTCTTCGATACCGGTAAGAGAAACGGGGGTGGTCTCTCTCGCTCACCTACACACGAACACACACACACACACACACGCGCGCGCGCGCGCGCGCGCCTCCGTACGTGCATTATACCGCAGGAAACGTGTGTGCTCTCCGACGTTGGCCAAGAGAGAATAAGGAAAACGCGATCAAGCCACTCTCCGCTGTTGAGGGAGAGCGAATGACAAACGGAGGGAGGAAGGGAGAAGGAAAGAGAGAGAAAGAGCGGAGGGTATCACCGGGGAATCCGGGGATAAGTAAGCATAAGTGACTTCGCCACACTATACGGTGCCCGGTGCGCGGGACACAAGGGGGGACCTCGTGCTTCCAGGAATCAGTATTTATTGTGACGCCCGATGAGATAGCGCTCACGGTATATAACGACAGTAGGTACGCGATACAGCGTGCGTGTGCGCGTGCGCCCATACGTGCATCGTATGAACACATGCCGGACAGAGGAGGCCGCGAATTATGGTTTTCAATATATGACGTCTCGGGTAATCTCGTCGCTCGCGGCAACGCGTGGCCCGCTGCCCGTGGATCAGAGAGAATCCACCCTCGCCACCCGCCTTTCACCCTCTGTTAGAGATCTCTTTCACTCTCCTTTTTTTATCTCTTTATTTTTTTTTATTTTTATTTTTTGGCTCTCGTCCCACCGATATCTTGTCGACCAGCTCGTAAAGCGGCTAAAAGGCTCTGGGAGATTCTTTTGCGTTTTTCGTACTTCTTTCCCGTGGTCGCTCGATCGCGAATTTCAAAGTTCTTTGAAACTTTTCGCCGTCTCTCCATTTCGCGGCTGGATTGTTAAGTGTAGTGTTTTTATGCTGCACACGAATGGTTATCTCGAGGGTGGGGGAGGGGGGGGCATAATAAAGTATCATATAATCGCGAAAATCGTGAGCTTCGTCATCGACCCGTGGGCTCGAATAGCGGGAATCGTCGATGGTTACACGTTTCGGGACATGTATGTATGTCAGGTGCATATGTGTATATCTATAGATATGGTTACATATAAAGGCGTCTGGAAATGCCAGGCGTGCCGAAAGTTTGGTCGATCGCGTCGATTCCGGGGCGTTAACGCCCGACAGCTCATCGAGAGCCTCGAACGCGGGTTTTTCTCTCTCGGTTTTTAATCTCTGACTCATCGGGTAGAGACAGGGGACACGACGAGACAAGGCGTCATCGAGATTCCTCCAAGATCTTGGGGCTCGATTGCGGCGAGAGGGGCAAGGGTAAAATGACGGTGCGGCTCGAGACTCAACCAAAGTTCTATTCTTTCAACATTGTCGCCCGAGTCACCCAAACGCTTCGAGATATCAATTGTTTTCATATCGCCGAGTGTCAAACTCCACATACTAGCATCTCGACTAGAATTTCCTGATTCACTTCCCTCTTGTATATATTTGTATATTTCCCATTTACAATTTAACTAAAAATATTCTCAGTCTCGTGAACGGAAACAACAATTTTCTAGGGCAAAAATGATGGATAATATTATGAACTAGCGAGGTATAGTGGCTCGCGTTCTTGCATGGGTTTCGTAAAATTGTGAGTATTCATGAGTATCTGCGAGGATTCATGTGAGTGTCTACAAGTATCTGTGCACTATAAAAAAAAAATTGTAAATCTAATGTAGCGGTCTGGAAGTCTTTATACCCAAACTGGTACATTAAATTTAATGTACAATTGTGATGAAAAATTAATATACTTTTTCATTGAAATTAAAGCAACTTATTAAAATTGAAGTACTTTCATAGTACAATTAAAGTAAATTATTTTTAATAAAATATTTCCGGTGTTTTTAATACACTCAACATTACTTTTTCATTAGAAATTGTACATGAAATTTAACATACCAGTTTTTGCATAAAACCTTTAATTCCGGTACGTTAAATTTAACACGACTTTATTTTACAGTGTCATCATCCGTGAGTATTCGTGAGTATTCGTCAGTATCTGCGGACTTTCGTGCGAATATCCGCCTGAGTGTCCAATCGACATGAACTTTATTATTATATAGATAACAACGACGATGTTATTAAATTAGACAATTCGATAATAATTATTGAAAAACCAAAACTGAGCGCTGCGCCGTTTTATAGGTGACGAAACAAATCACCGGGATCTAAAATAAACTCTTATTCTATTCTCCAATCTTCATATCTTCGTCTCCTCTCGCTTTCTCGATTCTCTCGCAATTTCGTCCTTCGCATGTTTCAGGTCCAAAGTTTCACCGATAAGAAGGTGAGTACTCGCGCCCGCGAGCACGCGCGCCCGCGCGTTCGCTCGAGCTGCATCACGAGGAAAGAACGCGCGAGCGGTACCGATAGCCGCGCGGCTCGTCCGTTCGTCCGCTCGCGTTACCGTCGCGATCGTATATATAACCGTACAGTCGGGGACAGATGAGGAAAGCGAGGGAGACGGAACGGGGAGAACCGAGGCGAGATAGCCTTTGGCGAGCAAGAGTGTGCTCGGGCCCGGAGATGCCGGAGAGGAGAAAGCTTTTCGTACAGATAAGAGGCCGATTATGATCCCTGGGCTGGTTAAAGTCGAAGTTTTTACGATAGATAACGGACCGGGCTACCCACGTGAATGGGTTGCCGGTGAGATAAGCTCGGCATCAGCAGCAGCAGCAGCAGCGCCAGAGAGACACGGGGAGGAAGAGATAGAAAGAAAAGGAAAAGAAAAGGACGGAAAGACGGAAAGAATGAAGGAGAGGGAGAGGGATGGACCACTGGGGATGCTGCACTCCCATATCATCTCCCGTTCCTTCTCGCTCTCTCGCGACGTATTATCCTCTTCCATCGGCTAAGTGCAGCGCCTTTTTTTCTCTCTTAGCTCTTGCCGTCCCGCACGACGAATATCTCTCCTCCGGTCTCCTCATCTTTCCTTCCATCTTTATCTTTTTCTTCGCTCCCCACAAACTCTCCGCCGTCTCGGATCTTGTCGCAGCACTGAACTCGAGGCCGGTCATCGATGAACTCTCCTATATAGTCAAAAAAAAAAAAATTCTTTTTAATTTTCCATTTTTATTTATTTATTTATTTTTCAACTTACTGTATCTTCAGCTAAAAAAATTGTGGACGTTTGTGCAGAAGAAATATTTGTTGAATGTACGGACCTTTTTTTTTAAACCGTGTACAGATTCCCGCCTCGGATGTATTTCGCCCTCGAGGTCCAATAATTCAACGGTCTAAAATTTCCGTCCACGCCTAGCCTCGCGGTCGTAAAAATCCCATTTATACGACGTTCCTTGTGTTCCTTTTGTCGCTGTTCGCCGCCCCTTGGTACACAGTATTATAATGCGGGGCGGCAAGTTTCGTACGAGACAGATATTATTTTTACGAGGTTCTATACCGAGAAGATTGAATAAAATGAATTTATGTTACGCCCTTTTCGAGCGACCGCAGATGGAGGCTAAAGAGTTTTACCTACATCCCACCGTCCAAAGCGGTGGCAAGACTGGCAGAACGACGTGCGAGGGAGAGGAGAGATGGGCCAAAATGGACCACTAAAAATAAAAGATAGGCACCATTGCTTCTCTATCATGTTTATAACAACTCTACGATAAAAAAAATAACTGTATCCGAAAATCTTTACATCGGCACAAATAAACCGACACAAATTCGCTGTACCAGAGCGAACAAATCCCCAACAAGTGTACCAATATAAAATGAAACATCCACCAGAATATAACTTCAGGCCAGCAACGGAGCTCTCTTGGCGCAAGGGAAAAAAATTATAAATTTTTTTCGCGTTTAAAATAAAAAATTACTTAGAGAGGTTTTACGGTAAAGTCGTAGCCAGTGAAGATGTAAATATGTCGCAACAATTACTCGAGGGACATGCGTGTTCGAGAGGCATGCCCCTTTGCCTTCATGACGTCAATTTGAGACGGCACGAGTAATTCTTTCGAGGGATGTCCCCCGAGATTTTTCTTATAAGCCCCGCTTATACCCGTTTTGCCCCGTTCACACCCTACTTAAGCTCGATAAGTTATATCATTGCATATAGAGCGGCCGTACAGTCGGCAGGAGGCATCGAAGCCAAAGTCACGGAGTGACCGTAAACCGGTGAACTTCTCGAGCAGCAGTGTACACAAAACTACGCTTTATATCCTCGGTAAGAGAGCCACTTTACTCGCCCGTTAATGCGCTCTTTCGCGTACACCTCCTCGGCCACGTACCGATCCCTGCTCTGTGCCGTTGTGCATGCAGTATTATTACAGAAACAGTGCGCAGGTACACCCCGCACACAGGTGCATAGTTACGTACACACGCGGAGGGGATGTGCGAGAATGACTACCGAGAACGCCAGCGGCTTGCAACCCCCTCGTAAATAATATTGCGGCGGGGTGCCGTCGACGCCGTTCAACCCCTCGACGTCAGAAACCCTTTATGCATTAACGTATATTACACCGAACGGTTACTGCCCGGTAGCCTCGAACTCCCCGGAGTTTAACCTTTAAGCGGATTCAATACCTACGATGATAAACAATCATATGGTTTTTCAAAAACAGAAAATAATTATATGAAATAAAAAGCTATTGCTAAACATCAAGAAGAACATCACTACCGGTTTCAAAATCTCTGTTTTTTTTACCGGAAGTGACGTCATGCGGGAAAACGTCACTTGCGTCTTCACAAACTCGGTTTATACTGGAAGTCAAGTTTTTCTGTATGACGTCACTTCCGGTTGAAAAGTAAGATTTTCAAACCGCCAGTGACGTTTTATAGAATGTGGGATAGAATTATATGAATTACACGCATGCCTGTCGTTGAAAATTTCAACAATTGCCTATCGGTGACCTATCGACCCGTCATACATCGCCAATCGAATTCCTGCAAGTCTTAGCAAATCAGTTTCGTAATCGTGAATCGATAACATTTTTTTTGTCTATTCGCCGGCCAATAATTGATGTGGTCGAGCAGCGAGTGAATTCAGCGTGAATATTGAGACGTGACGATAGTTCCGACCGCGTGAATATCGCGTTCTCCGGTACCTGTACGAGGCTCTCGAAGCCCGATGCAACGTCGGGCAATTATCGCTCTGCGCTGCTCAGAATTGTCTCTCTCACTCGCTCCCTCCCTGTGCGCATACATTAAACCCCCAACCACACCCCCACTGCCCTCCACCCTGGATAATATATATCAGTTTCTCTCATTCGCTCTCGTCCGTTTTCAGACACTCTGTGTCTCTCGGGCGCGTATCTCGCTCGATCCACCTTCCGACTCTTTTGCACGGTTGATATATACGAGAAGAGTCCGGCAACACAACGAAACACGAGAGGAAGCAGAGAGAACGACGACACGACCGGGACACACGAGATTTCGTATCGGTAAGGAGCGCGACGTACGCGAACCGTTTCATGGGACACCTCTCCCTCACCAACACCGGGGCACCGCGATACAGGACCTTTACGTCCTTCTCCTCCTCCCACGGACTCTCGACGTTTTAAGATCTTTATCCCGAACCACTGGCGGGATCCACCCGGGAGTCGAGCGAATGAATAATTACCGAGGGACACCCGGTGCTCCAGAATAATCCCGTGAGCAACCAAACCCCCCCCCCCCCCACACACACACTGTTTGGGCATCGTCCGCATCTCATCTCGTCAAACCGAGAGGAAGAAGCTTCTTTTCACGCTGAAACGGATTACGTTA
>JAPYZC010001260.1:0-24077 GCA_030522665.1 Ichneumoninae sp. A BG-2022a | reverse complement strand
GTTTGGTCTTTTTTGTATGTATTTTCTACCTTGTGACTTATGCTTACCTTGTTAAGTACAAAGAAATAAACATTACTTTTAAAACAAATCGGTTTTTCAGGTATCTCGCGCTATTACGAACGCAACGCGCCACATATTACCCTTACTGTTTGGTTTTTTTCGTATGTATTTTCTACCTTGTGACTTATGGTTACCTTGTTAAGTACAAAGAAATAAACATTACTTTTAAAACAAATCGGTTTTTCAGGTATCTCGCGCTATTACGAACACAACGCGTTCCCGTCGCCGCACGGTGGACTAAAAATCCTCCGAACCGGCGGACCGACGATCTCCCGGCATTATCCCTGTGTCATTAGATCTCTCGTTAAAACAACTGTCGAGATATGCATATCCTCGCGCAGATAACTTTCTAGCAGGAGTGAAAGGTAATCTCTCTGTGGCTCTTTCATTGTGAAGACCGGCTGCGCCGCAGCTACCGGCTGCATCCTATCACGGAGTGCGCTGACATGCCGAGAGCCCGGTCCAATTATCTCGCGAACTATCGGATTATCATAGAGATCAAGAGTTTTGCCTTGCGGTCATGAAAAGTGAGAAGAAAGTCGCGCAAAAAAAGAATATAAAAAAAGACAAAAAAAACAAGAGAGAAATCAAATCACTGCATTTTAACTCATTTTGACTTAGTAATAATAATAATCATCATAAGAGCAGACGGCGGATGCCGTGTGCACACTAATTGGATCACGAAGGCGCACGCGGTTTTACTGAATACTCTTTTCCTTTGCTCGACACGTTTCAATTTTTTTTTTTTAGGTGTGCACCGTTATGTGGGTTTTGATTAAAAAATATTGATTCAGCCTTTATTTCGCCGCATAAGGTAAATCCGTTTTGCCGTGAATATCATTTTTTTAATTTTGATACAAGCGATAGGCAATTTGAGAAAATGGCTAGAAGGCAGCAAAAGATTAAGAAAACGGTGTGCCGGGTAATTTTTTTTTTTTGAGATAAAATGAATTACAATTCCCTCGCTGGTAGGGTCGTCCAGCGAGCGTAAATTCTATCGCTCGACCCGTTCGCATAACATTCGATGGAACCGATTGCAAAACTTTCTTTTCGCGACACAACGGAGTCGTGCAAAAATGTGTGTCATTCCTCGCGATTTCATCACTCCGCGCCGAATTTTACGATCGGGCCGAGAAATAAATAAATAAAACAATCTTACTACTGCGTCTCACGAAACTACGTTACCCAAATAATTCACTTGACAACCCCTCAAACCAAATACTATACCCCATCACGAAAATCAAGTCAATCACACATACACTGGTAAAAAAAATATTGCATTTAATGTACCGGACTGGAAGTTTTTTATGCAAAAACTGGTACTCAAAATTTAATGTACAATTGTGAAAAATTAAAGTAAATTATTAAAAGCAAAGTATTTATAAAGTTTTAATATACGTTAATTTTTTCATCACAACCAAACATTAAATTTAATATACCAGTTTGTGCATAAAAACTTCCAGTATCAGCACATTAAAGTTCGTACATTTTTTTTTACGGTGTAGAATAAAATGCCTCAGTTTCAACTTTGCACAGCACCGTCTCGAATCGGCAATCTCGTTATTTAGAAAGCTCTCAGCAAACAACGTCCCCAAACACAAATTTCCATCACACTATTTTTTTAAATATTCTTCGCATTAGAATAAAACGAAATGGAGCTACGAACCCGATAACTTAAGGTGCTATCCTGCTGTTAAATTATTTTTTAAAAATCATGTCTTTAAAAAATAGTTTGAAGTGTTAAGATTAATTTGCAGACCGTTTCATGCAGATATTCGAAGTACTTTTCGAGTTATAGCATTTAAAGCAAAGATCAAAATACTAATATTCTTTAATAACATTTTTGACACACATTTCTTAAGATGTATATAAACACATAAAAAATAATTAATAATATTGTAATCGATTGCATCGTCTTTTCTACACATAAGGTTTTATTTTATATTTATGAGGTACCATAGTCAAATACAAATATTCGGGCTCTTATTAAAAAAAATGTATTTAAATCACACGCAATACCACCAGAGCATACATACGAGTATTACTACTAAATAAATAAATAAATACAGTGGTATGGACTAACACATGCGCGGTGCGTAAACCTTGAGCCATCGGAGACGGTTTCGCCGATCTAAAAAAAAAAATGAAAATCGCTATCGTTGTCATTGCGTTAAAATTTCAAAAGGCAGTTTTCGCAAGCGCAGCAGCATTCGAAACACCTTGTTTATCGCGAATTCTGCGCCGTGAATTAATTTATTCCGGGAATTAACACGCTTCCTCGTCGTCGGGAGAGGAAGTGACAAACATAACATCACTGGCGTGGTTGCCTTTGTACGTCGCAAAACAACGGACGTGTCTATTTTTATCGTTTCCCGTCTACTCCACGATATGCAATACGCCTCACTTACATAATTCCAGCGACCCCGCGGCAGGAGAGATCGGACAGCGAGGCGCCGCCCGCGTTTCGGATCAGAATGTAACGCGCATTTCTGCAACGTGTCGACAACAGGTGTCCCAAGGCCATCGCAGGATAACGAGTAGTCGAGAGTAGCAGGAATGCCAATTTGAATGACGTTTGGCAGCGCCGGACGGTCGAGATGTGAAAGCAACTACAATTTCGTGAAAGTATCTCGTTTCGCCAAATTGAACGTCACCCTGAAGATATCTGCACGAGACTAAATTTCTTCAAGTTCTAGCGGCTGTGTTTTGCATCGCACGAACTCCGCTCGGGCAAGTTCACTTGGAGAATAAATTTCTACAAGTCAACCATTCTTTTTCTTCCCAAAACGGAGCCACATAATTTCGCCGAAACTTCAATCGGCCGAAGCGTCGTATGGCCGAAAGTCACCGGTCCTAACGCTCTTTATCCGGATCATCAAACTTCCGAATCGTTAAATTTTCGAGTCGTCAAATGTCCGAATCTTCATTAATCCGAATCGTCCTTTGAACGAATGTCACTCTTCCGAAATAGTAAATGGTCAAACGTTATTTATCCGAATTGTCATCGGAATCACCAATCAACCGAATCACAAAACTAGATTTTTTATTTATTTATTTTTATTCGTGTTCCTTTCCAGTTATACCCGGTAAAATCTTTGACTTTTTCTGAAAAGTACGAAATGTGAGATAAATTCAGATTACATTTCAGTGAAATTATCCGAGACTTTCAGATATATTTTCACCAGGATGATAATTTATTTGCTCTCAGTCATTATAAGATATTTTTTGAAATTTACCTTGTCATATCCGGCATAGTTCTGTTAACAACTACTTTTACATAATTCTGAACGATCAATGAAAGATAAATGATCTAAGGACGACGAAATGAGAACGACGAGATGAGAGGAGATTCAGAACGGATCGATTCGGATGACTGACATTTCGGATAAATGACGATTCGGACAAACTTGATTCGGCGAGTTGACGTTTGGAGATTTAACCATTCGGAAATAGGACATTCGGTGAAATTATTATTCGGAAAAATGACGATTCGGACAAATAATGTTCGGATAAATGGCGTTTCGGAGAAAGAACATTCGGCCATTTACTATTTCGGAAGAGTGACGATTCGTTGAACGGACGATTCGAAATAATAAAAATTCGGAAGTTCGACGATTCGGATAAACTCTGTTAGAACCGGTGACTTTCGACCATACGACGATTCGGCCGATTGAAGTTTCGGCGAAATGATGTGGCTCCCCCAAAACCCGAAAGTGCCATTGACAGAGACTTGCCAAAGATGAAATGTAATGTCATGCAGATATCTTCAGGGTCATAATCGAACGAGGCCCACTCGTACCGGGGTAACATTAAATTTGAATAAAGAAAAGAAAAAAAACACCTGTCCCGAAATTTCGTCAGATAGGCAAAAAAATATCGTCAAGAGCAGAGTCGTCGATCGGATAATGTAATTAACCCGGCTGTGCAAACAGGAACATGCGGTTAGCGGTCCGTTTTATCAACGGCAATATTTCATATTGGATAGCTTAAAGTAAGCGTGGCAACTGTATACGATAGAAATTGCCTCGACGAAAAATGATGATTACACATGTTGCGTCGCGATTGTACGTTCTAGCGGATTTTCGCAAATTGAAACGTGTCGTTCGTTGAGACGAGAATAAACGTGAGGTTTAGCAGAATCGCGACACAGACAGCCGGGATACCGCGAATGTAATGATACACAACCGGTGAAACTGTAAAAGCCGGCGAGCATCGCTCGTAGGAAAAACGGTGCTGAATTTACAACGGCGCTAGTGTAACTGGCAGTTGTCACTCCGAGCTTCGACCCACTGTTGTGCATGCAATTATTATGTGTATACATTTTAACCCTTTGCCTCCTAGCGGGAAACAAGCGTGTCTCGGATGCTTGAACCAGTTTATCTGTATACTTAGATGTTTCTCTCCAGACATTCCCCGGTTGCCCGTTTGCTCAAATTGCCCGGCGTGCGAGAAATCATAATAAAATAGATAAAAAGTTAATCACTACAATTCAGTGCGTTTTCTTTCCTCTTCGTGGTACGGCAGATTTCTACATTTGACAAAAGTTTCTTGTACGCAAACGATCACGATATTTTTATTTTTGTTTTTAATATTGCGACCTTTTTTTAATACTGTTCGTCGATCAAAAAAGTATCGTAGAATGAAGAAGAAAACAATTGATTTTAGTGAAAACCAGTTTTCAAACTTGTTTATTGTGCTGGTTAAAATTGTTGGAAACTTTCTCACGGATTTTCATATTCAAGTCAATTTTAGATTAAAGTAACTCATGACTCAGCTATTAACTTCTTCATACTTGTTAGTGATTTAACCAATATATTTCGTACACTAAAATTAAGGTACTTTTTGTTTAACTCTGCAGCGATAAGGTGAATGCACTTTTTTTGTTAAAAAAACGATTCGTCGATCAAAAAAATAATCGTAGAATTAATAAAAATAAAAAATTGATTTTAGTGGGCGAGCAATGTTTGTTAAATGATCGAGTTTTTTTTTACTGAGCAAGTTAAAATTTTTCAAAACTTGGTCTCGTATTTTCATATTCAAGTTACTGTTGGATCAAAGTGCCAATTATTAACTTTGTCATAATTCTTAGTGATTTAACCAATATATTTCGCAAGCTAAAACTAAAGTGTTTTTGTTCAAGTCTGCAGAGAGAAGGCGCATGCAAAACTCTCAGTTATGTGCGCAGCTTCTCGTAGACTTGTCCGTCGGTAAACAGGTGTTCACTGGACTGGCTCCTGCTGCAGCCGCAGCGGCTCCTGGTGCAGCAGCAGGTGGCAGGTGGTGGGAAGAAGAAGCAAGAGAGTCGGTTTTCTCGAAAAAAAATAAAATAAAAAAAATAACTAAAAAGTTCAGAGGGTACACAGTATGGATGTTTCAGTATGAGGCCGTGTGCTAGCCCATGTATGCAAATGCTTCGACGAAGATTTCTTTTCTACCCTTAATCTCAATAAAAAATTTACCAACACGTATAAACAATTTAAAAAAATGATTATCCACAAAACAGCAGTGCATATTAAAAAAAAAGTATTAGGTTTTTTCCGTTTTAGAGATACTTTTTTTTCAACGCTGGAGAGTAAATCGTAAAAAAAATACTTGTGCACATACGTAATATGATCAATGTGTCAATGACTCGCCAGGAAGCCGACCTTTTCATTGGAACGCGAAGGTGAGCGAGACTGCGTCACTTTGAAAACTATTCCTATTGCTTCTATTGCTTTTTGTAAAACGATGCCATTTTAATAAAATTAATAAAATTAATAAAATTAATAAAATTAATAAAATTAATAAAATTAATAAAATTAATAAAATTAATAAAAATAATAAAGTTAATAAAATTAATAAAATTAATGTTACTTAGCTGAAGGAGTGTGGTCGATGGCCAATTGGCAATATGCAATACACGTGAAAAGAGTTAAGTTTGGTATGAAAAACTGTTACACGTTATGCAATGTCAATAAATTCACTACTACCACTACTAAAAGTTACCGCAGTAAATGTCAAAATATTCTCCGTTCGAAGCTAATGGATAATAGATAAAAAGAACAATAGATAATAGATAATAGATCATAGATAATAATGCATAATAGATAAACAGAACAGTGTATTCATGGTTTCTCGAATGTATCCGAAAGGCGTACGAGCGAGAGTACTTTATTGATGAACGGGGACGACGTAGCTCGTGACTCTCGTCCTGCCTCGTTAAACCCGTCGATAACGCACTTAATGGCTTATTGGCGGTCGATCGATCGTTCCCATCGAAGAAATCCGATCCATCGATCGACGGCGCACGGCCGCGCCGGCTACCAGTCGGAAAAATAAATATTTTCTCTTTGCCGCGCCGCGTGCGCTGCGTCGCGGGAGTCTCGGAGAAATAAACTGACTCATCGCCCCACGACACCGCCGCGGGGAAGGGAGCATAGACTACGAGATTACAAACTGACAAACGCTCCGCGAGCGCGTACCGATATATCCGTTCAATTAAAATCACGCGGTTCATTATTCATTCGTGCTACTAGACTCGCCCACCTATTTGCTCCTCGATAATCTCTCGACTGCATGGGAGTATGATATCGCGCGTGCACTTTGCAACCTCGAGTTCCACGGCTCCCGCGATCGAAGGGGCTAATTACAATCGAATGGGGAAAAAAAAAAAAAAAATACGTATCCGAATGGTAATCGGAGGGAACTCTCGTCCTTTCGTTATTTTTAGAAAACGACTGATTCTGGAGAACCTCGATTGCGAGAGACGAGAATCGGAAGGTAGGCGAGCGCCCGATTATTAAACTAGGAACTACCGATTAACTGCAATTATATAATACAGCAATTATTAATGGAAATTGTTTGTTTTCCTGTCGACGGTTTGTTTAAGGAAAATACGTTCTTTAAATTATGAAAGCAAAATAAAAATTCTTCATTACGCGTTCGACTTCTGAATAATGGAATAATAACTCCGTGAGGGTGGACCGAGAGTCAGCGTGAGAAGTTGGAGTTACCGATTAACTATACTACGGTAATTGTCAATTCCAATTTTTTTTTCTTTTCCTCGAAGGTGTCTGCTTAAGGAAAATAATATTTTAAAAAATTGGACACGTAATAACATTTTTGTATATTGTAAATAATAACCCTGTAAGTCTCGGTCGAGATTTAGAGTGAGAAGTTGGAATTACCGATTAACTGCACCACAGCTATTATCAATTCCAATTTTTTTTTTCCTTTTGTCAAGGATCTGTTTATGGAAAATATAATCTTTTATTATAAAAACCAAATAAAAATCTTTCATTACGCGTTAAATTTTTGAATAAGGTATATAATAACTCTGCAAGTGTAGATCGAGAGTCAGCGTGAGAAGTTCGAACTGTCGATTAACTGCACTACAGCAATTATCAATTCCAATTTTTTTCTCTTTTCCTCGAAGGTGTCTGCTTAAGGAAAATAATATTTAAAAAAATTGAACACGTAATAAACTTTTTTAATAATGTAAATAATAACCCTGTAAGTTTAGATCGAGATTTAGAGTGAGAAGTTGGAATTACCGATTAACTGCACCACAGCAATTATCAATCCAAATTTTTTTTTTCCTTTCGTCGAGGGTCTATTTAAGGAAAATCCAATTTTTTATTATACAAAGAAAATAAAAATCTTTCGTTACGCGTTAAATTTTTGAATAATGTAAATAATAACTCTGTAAGTGTAGGTCAAGCGTCAGCGTGAGAAGTTCGAACTGCCGATTAACTGTACTACAGCAATGATCAATTTCCATTTGTTTTCTCTTTACCTCGAAGGTCTGGTTAAGGTAAAATAATATTAAAAAAAAGTTATCACGTAATAATAATTTTCTATAATATATTAAATTTTTGAATAATGTAAATAATAAACCTGTAAGTGTGAATCGGGAGTCAGCGTGAGAACTTGGGCACGATCCGACAACGGCGGTCTGCACCGCGGGTCACCTCGAGTTCTCAATTCGGCTTACGTTTTCTCCGTTGATTTGTAGAGCGTGGAAGAGCGTTGTTTTATACATGGCCAGCAAGAGCGGTAGCCCACAGAAGCTTACATTACCCATACATGCGCACGCACAGTGGGGTAGTGTGCATACGGAGTGCGCCCTGCGCGCACTCCACCGACCACTTATTTAGCCATAATAGCGCGTTATCAGGACTTCGTATCGCCGGGTCTCGCCGAGCTTCGGAGCCTATGGTCAGCACACCTCGCCACTTTATTCTCACGATGAAACTTTCTTGTCGGTCCATGCCTTCGCGAGTGATGGACGTACGCCGTATTCGGTGAGCGCGAAACCTGCACACAAGCGCGCCGGTCGAGAGTGGATCGCGCCAACATGCAAAGGAGCCGTACGTGTTGTGCCGCGAACTGCGTCTAGATGGCGCTGATACACATGGACGTGCGCCGTAGACCCGTGTGAGTCGACGCAAAAACCAAGCACACGCATACGGCGAGCGACGGAAAGGCGCAAGAATGAATGAAGTGGATACGCCTCGATTGCGTCCGCTCCTGTTGACCAAACGCGTTTAATTAATTCGAAACAAAATTTATATATGTACTACACATGTACCACCGGGGAGAAAAAAATGAGAAGAAAGTTTTTCGTGCCCCATATGCAGCCGGAGAGCCGATGGCGAGGCACATTTACATCCCTACCACTCACAACTCTACCCGAAAACATCTCTCCCCAAACTTCTCTACCATCCCGAGTAGAAATTTTCGCGCGTTACATCGGGCACTGATAAGGTCCTGATAAGGCCTTATCAGGCCATGTCAGGACCCGATGTAACGCGCGAAAATTTCTACTCGGGATATTACAACTCTACCGTATTAGAACTCTACCACTGAAGAAAAAAAACTCTCCCCGAATTGAAATAAAACTCTACCAGTATAAAAATAAAACTGTCCCGGAATTTTATTTTAATTCCTCGAGAGTTTTATTTCTATTCGGGGAGAGTTTTATTTCAATTCCGGGAGAGTTTTATTGTAATTCCAGGAGAGTTTTTTTCTTCAGTGGTAAAGATTTTGGTAGAGTTGTTAGAGCTATTTTTTTTGGTAGAGATGTTTGGGGTGAGATGTTTTCTGGTAGAGTTGTGAGTGGTGGAGATATAAATGTGCCGATGGCGAAGTGTAGCGATTCCTCTTCTCCATTTGACAGAACGAGAATAGTTATTTGTATGGCACGAGCAAAGAAAAGAGGTTCTTGACGAGTGCGACATTCACTCGAGTCAGAATTTCCTTTTCTACGTCCACGCCATTCACATAATTTTTCCTAACAAATTCACGAAAATCACGCTTTTCGTTTTTGGGAACGGTACATATTCGTTCAGTTTTCGTTTTTTCCTCGATTTTGATGTATCATGACGCATTTCCTTCCATGACAGATGCTCTACGAATTCACCATTGAGATATTCGATAGTATTTTCCGTTTAAAAACAGCAGGCTTTTTCTTGTCCATCGATTAAATTTCTTCATAAACAAACAGCTGTCATTTTTTAAACGGAAAGTAGTATCGAATATCTAGACGGTGCATTCGTAGAGCATCTTTCAAGGAAGAGAACAAGCCGTGATACACCAAAATCGAGAGAAAGTTATGGATTATTTTTTGAAAAAAAAACTGAACGAACATGTACCCCGAATGTACCTTTTCGAAAATTGGCACAAACCAGTTCATATTTTTGTAAATCCATTTCAATTAGGGTTTTTTCTAGGTTAACATCTGCTATAATACACATAACCATTGCTATAATCAATGGATGCGTAACGATTTGTATAGACAATTTTAAACATGTGACACTCATTTGACGATTGTAAACCGCTCCGCCCTCCTTAAGGTAATATGAAATTAACTTCGGAAAGAGAAATTAACCCATTAAATTTTTTATTTTTCTTAGTGACTTCAATATTTCGGGGTAAACATTGGCCCTGTAAAGCTCTATACGAAGTAGTTATAAAACTCTCACGTTAGCGTATCCATGGAAATTCTATGCACTTCGTGTCTCCGTCAGATAATTAGTAACGGGAATTCTTGCGCGCTAAGCTATACGGCGACGGAAGTCTCGCGAGCGTCCCGGCCATGTGTGCCGAGCATTGAAGCGAATTATGTAGGTTCATGCATGTACGAGGCGTTCTACGTCGAGCTACCGATCAATTCTCCATCACGCCAATTGTATGTATCGAGAAACATGTCGCTAAAATTTTAAGAAACATCGTGTGTCTAATTTTTAATTAAAAGAAAAACAACAAAAAGGTGTGAATGTAGTCACAAAAAAAAGCCACCAAAAAGTGCTTCGCTAAAGAACCTGAATTTTATATTCTTATATATTTTTTTTCTTCTGTTTCGTTCCTTTCTACGATCGATTATTTTTACAAACCTTTGACGTTAAACGCCTCGTACTGCATCCACAAACCTGGCAATGTATCGATTGACATCGCCAAGTCCGCACCGAAGGCCT
The DNA here is from genome assembly GCA_030522665.1 of Ichneumoninae sp. A BG-2022a. Classification (NCBI taxonomy): domain Eukaryota; kingdom Metazoa; phylum Arthropoda; class Insecta; order Hymenoptera; family Ichneumonidae; species Ichneumoninae sp. A BG-2022a. The sequence goes on along the minus strand of JAPYZC010001260.1, from coordinate 13,563 downwards.
GAAGGCTTTGGAGATAAATCCACCGGACCGCGCAATCGCGATCGCTTATGGTTCTTTTTTTTAGCCATGAGAGAATCGCGCATTCTAGAGTTCTTCCTTTTCTTTCATGAATTAAGTAGTCTAGCGACGTGAGGCCGAGCGAATCGAATAAGACGGACACGCACGTGAAGTGATCCCCTTTTTGCACACTTCGCAAAAGTACATACGGTAAAAAGTCAGCGAAAAAAAAAAATCTCGTCTATTTACGAGACATATATTCCACGCGCTGTACACGGGCAGAGACCCGGAAAGAGGAAGTCGAGTTGCACGAGCGCTTTATTCAAAGTCATGGAGTCGAGTTCGACTGTACAGTCGCTATGTTTTCTTTTCGTGTGTGGTTTCAGGGTTAGATTGTGTACAAGTATCCGCGTTCTTGTCACGACTGGCCGGTCAGCAGTACTGCATCAAAGTGGCCCGCACTATCCGCGATAAGTTTCAACCGCTGACTTCCTCGTCCATCATTCAAGGTAATGAGAAACGCAAGGATCTCGAAACCGCTCGGTCGAATCGATTTTAAGGTAGTCCTTGCGAATAGCGTTCACTTCGCATAAGTTTCAGCGAAACGAGAGGGAATTGGAAACTCGATGGTACAAAAATCTGAAGAAAATCGAGCATATTAAAGGCGCTGAAACAATTAATTTTGTATAATTAATAATAATTCCGAAACGTTCACTTTGAATTTTGTGACTTTCTTCACATTTTTCCCATATAAAAAAATAATAAATCTATTGAATAAAAAAATCTAAAAAAAATTCATACGTATTCGGTAAAGTGAAAGAATCATTTTCATAAAAAAAAGTTAGGTTTCCGGGAGATTTGTTGAACAATTTTACTTTTCATTAATTTGTTAATAATATTTTTGAATTATTATTATGCAAAATTAATATTTTCAGCACCTTCAAAATGCTTGATTTTTTTCAGATTTTTGTACCATCCATAAGTGTTTGCAATTTCCTCTCGACTCTCCGAAAGTTATGCGAAGTGAACCCTATTCGCAAGGACTACCTTAACTGAACCGAACAGATGTCGTTAATTCATAATTAAAAACTGATTCGCTGTAATCTGTTCGAGTTGTAGCAAATTAACGAAAAAAATAGTCAATCATTTTTCTAAAGAGACAGCTCGATGGACCCAACATCGAAGTCGTGACCCTCTCCATCGATTAACCGGAAGTGCATAAAAAAAAAGCGCCGCCACTAATCGGACAAGCTTATCAATGGGCTGTTTTCCATGATGATTCAATGGCAAACTTGTCGCTCGTTTCTTTGCATATTTTACTTTCCTAGATGACCGATATAGAGATCTAGAGATCCGGTCATTGACGGTTTGGATCGCTGGAAATACGAAACTGTTAAGTGGTATAACTACTCACGTCGATTATCTTTAAGCCTGGCGCTCCCCGCTTGGGTTGGTTTATCATCGACGGCGCGTGTCCGTCGCGAGCATTCGAGTGTCGATCATAAATGTAATCGTGAATCAGCTTTTATCGAAGGATGAATAATTTTCAATTTTTTTTTTCCTTCCACTTCAGTTTTTTTGCATTAGCGTAATCTCCGATAGTGGTAAATCCGCCGGAGTTGCTCGCAGGGCGCGACACATACACCAGTTTCTTCGAGTGCAGGCTTCCTAATCCGGTTAAACGATGCCCACCGAGCAGAGAAGAGCCTGCAACGGCAGCTCTGAGGCTGCTCCGCTTCGTTCGCTCAATCATTCCTATGCGAGCACCGGAGTCGCCGTCGTTACGAGGGCGTTCAACTATCGCGGGCACACGGACTGCTCGGGTAACACACATGCAACTAAACTACAATACTACTTATGTTATATATATGTATGTATGTATGTATATATATATATATATAAATGCTCTCTATTTCTTTCTTTCCCTCTCTCGCGGTTGTACATCATGCACAATGATCCTCTGCTGTAACATATAGGGGATATATATATATGTATATATATCCCCACAGGAACGTGAGAAATTCACAGTTGCACAGCTGCTACCCGGCGCCCGAGCCTTTCGAGAACGGATACGCTGATATAATTCGTGTCAACGCGTGTTGTACCGTTTCGATCGCAACACCACAAAAAAAAAAATATATATATATATATATAAATACAATGAAATAAAATATGATATGCAAATTAAATAAATATGCAATACACTGAAGGACTTCGAATCATAGCCAATTGGCCCACCATATCGCATTATAATGTGTAAAAAAAAGTTTACAAAGAATAGTACATTACTCCACGAGGGCGAAAAACGTTTTTCTAGCGAGTGTGAGTTTGCAGCACGAGTCGAAGGCGAGGGCTGTAATCGTATGAGTTAGAAAAAGTATTTCTCACGAGGGATGTACGAAATTTTTCATCACAAGGTGCGAAAATGGCGGTTTTACGCACGCAAAGCGGGCGGAAAAGTGGCCAGTTCAGCACCGAGTGATGGAAAAATAGATTTAGCATTATATGGGAGATCGTTAAATGTATTTTACTACTACTACTTCTATGCAACGTATATAATGATAGAATAAAAATGATGCCTCGTTGTTGATAAAATTAAAATGCTGCCAATCCAATTTTTAGTGCCACCAAACCGATGGGGTTAGATTTCTGTTCGAATGTTTCCGTAGAAATCGAAACTCACTTTGTGGACAAGACATTTTTTAATCAGGATATTCTTTTTCTTCTTTCTGTGTAGAGTCTTTCGGACCTCGAAGCCCATAAGTAATTCTCCGTTCCATTTTTTTAAACTCCGGTAAACAAAAAATAATAATCCTTAAGACTCTTTGACTTTAACAAAAAGGCCTCTGACTGAGTATAAATTTAGTGCCGTGAGTGTAGGTAACTAGTTCCAGAGAGGCCGGAAACCGCGCCGATTTCAAACGCGGCCTGGCGCGTCCCCGTCCAGTCACGTACGCACCCGCGTTACAGTCGCCCGTTCGGCCTCTGCTCACGCACCCGTCCGTCCTCGTCATAAGGCACGCGTACGTACTAACACGCGATCGTCTATTTCCAGCAGGTTTGTACATTAATACCGAACCGCGTGTGCAGTTTTACACGTTCGCGCGTTCATTGATGCCGATGCTCCTGCATGTCCGCCAAGCTCCCGCTGTTCGAATCGGAATCAAGCCGTGCGTGCAAGTGCACTCCTCTTCCATACTCGCGTGGTGCATCCAACCTCGCTCATGAGTTTATGTAACGCGAGCGACGCGACGTATCGTTCTACATTAAAAAAAAAATTATAAAATGAACACAAATATTGTCGATTTTACAAATATTTTTTTATTCTTTAATTATTATTTCGACGCAGGAAAAATAACAGATATTTTTTTCAACTTTGTAAAGTAAATGGATACTTTTTTAATGCAAAAAAAAATTCACCGAAAATGTTCACCCTTCTCCATACAAAGGGCTTTCCCGTCCAATCAGTCCCGATTCTTTATTCTTTTATTTTTTTTTTACCGTGCACCGTCGCATCGGTGCGAGAATCGACGGAAGAGTTCTGCATGCTCGTAGCTTCCAATTATGCCTTCGTACAGAATAACCAGGCGTACACATGCAGCACAATGTATCAATCGTTATACACTTTTAAGCATTTCAAAATAACATAAAAATTGTCGATTTTTTTATTCTTGAATTATTAATTCGATGCAGCAAAAATAACAAATATTTTTGTCAATTTTGTAAAGTAAATGGCTACTTTTTTAACGCACCCAGAAAAATAATTTATTTGACGGCCACCGTTTAGTTAGTTTAAATAAAATATTTGTCTGATTCAAATAAATATTTATTTGATGTAAGTAAATATTTATTTAATTTATGTAACTATTTACTTAATTGTAATAAATATTTATTTAAATCAAATAAATATTTTACTCAAACCAAATAATCGGTGGCCGACAAATAAATTATTTTTCTGGGTGCGTAAAAAAATATTCACAGAAAATGTTCACCCTTCTCCGTACGAAGGGCTTTACCGTCCAATCAGTGCCGATTTTTAATTCTTTTATTTATTTTTTTACCGTGCACCGTCGCATCGGTGCGGGAATCGACGGAAGAGTTCTGCATGCTCGTAGCTTCCTATTATGCCTTCGTACAGGATAACCAGGCCCACACGTGCAGCGCCATGCTGTCCGTCTACATACCCGCGGCACAAAGCAGCGAGGGGAGTGGTGACTTGGCCGAGCGTAGCCAACGTACATCCGTTTCCGGAGGATGTGCCATTCGTAATTTCTTTCTCTCTTTCATTGCCGGTCCTCGGTTTAAAGTCCGATCCTCGGAGGACCCCGATTGTCCTGATCGATCGATCACCGATCGCGCTGTTCGATCACTCTGAATCCCAGTGCTAGAAACTTATCGACGATTCGTCGCGCTCTTGGCCGTCCAAAACGTGTTGCAATGCCAACGTGAGAACAACCTGCCGGTCCAGGCCTGCGACCGCATTTCGTAATCCGTTGTAACATTCTTAATATATATTTTTTTATTTTAATCAATTTTTTGTTTCTTTTATATTTGTTTTTTCTTTTTCTTTTTATTACTTTTTTTTATTTAACTATCGCGCCGGCCGGTCGAGGCTGGATCGTTCGAACAGATTATTTCACGTGCGCGGGCTGATGCAATTTGATCGATGACTCCGGGCGCGAGGGAGTGTCGCAATGGTACACACACGCAGGATATCCACGCACACATGTGTGTTACTTCGCTGGCGTGTGGCATAATCGAAAGGGAAACGATCTCGGCCAACGGGGATCTATAGTTCTGCGGCCGATCGATGAGATCGATCGAGCGAATGGATTCGCGAGATTTCGCGCTTTTCGCGGATCGAGCCGGTCGAACGAGAGGAATCGTCGCTGGTCGCGTCATCGGGGTAGGATTGCGCAGTTGCATCATCTTGGACTGCCAAAAAATCTTATCCGGCTAACGGACATTATTGTTTAGTCGCGGCTTAGCCTAAGATCGTTTGGCCGGCTGAAGATTGACCGCAGTTTAATTCATTTTTATTGTGAATTACATGAAAGCTGATGAAATGAATGAGAAATTTATCTTTGGCATGTTTCCAGTTTTATTTATTGATTTCTGTACTATTATTTGCTTAGATTCGACAATCTTTGAGATCTGCCGAATCTTATTCGCACGAACTAATTATGTCTCTCAATACGTCCCTATGTATTCTGGTATAAGCAAGTTAGCATGTTTTCATTTCCCGTGGATAGTAGCGATACAGAAATGAATAAATAGAACAGGTAATGTGTCGTAGATAAATGTCTCATTAATTTCATCAGATTCCTTGTAATAATCTTAGCCTGCTAAGGAGCGGCTAACTTTTAAACCATCTTAGCCTGCTAAGGAGCGGCTAACTTTTAAACCATCTTAGCCGGCTAAGGAGCGGCTTTAAACCATCTTAGCCGGCCACACTATAATGTCCATTAGGAGGATGGGATTTTTTAGCCGAACAAGACGGCTCAACTGTACAGCCCTACATCGGGGACATCACGGCAATGGGATATCCGATCCGGGACTGGGGTTCTGGGTTACGATGTTTCTATGTGACTTTTGTCGGAGAGAAAAAAAGAGTCGCGGCTGCACGGACACGCGGGACACCGGGAGATCGAGCGAAGAAGTGACACGAGGCGAGAGGAAGACGCGGGGAGGCCGTGCCGATGCGAACCAGTTCTCTCACGGAACGAAACTCGAGACTCCATCGAGAACGAATGCTCTGTTCCGCTGCCGATAGTCAGACACGAGAAACTTGTGTGAGACTATTTTTTATTTATTTTTTATTAACTGTTCATCTAATTGCGCAGTGGACGGCGCTGATGAACGCGAACACGTCCGGAAGTGACGTGTGTTACGCAACAGTTGACGTAATTTTTTATTAACCCATCTGCAATCGTATCCATTTTTTTAACACTTGCAAGGACGTTTTCAGTCGATGTTTTTTTTACTGATAAAAATACAATAAAATATTCTTTTTATTCACCGAAATCTCATGACTGTAGACTATTAAAAAAATGCGTAAAATTAATGCATCGGAGAGATGGTTTTTATGCAAAAATTGATACATTTAATTTAACGTACGATTGTGATGAATAATTAATGAACTTTTACAGTGAAATTAAAGTAAATTATTGGATTTAAAGTACTTTTATAGTAAAATTGAAGTAAATTATTGAAAGTAAAGTATTTCTAAAGTTCTTAATATACTGTTATAATACATTTTGCAAGTAATAAGTTATAATTTTATTATACATATTTCATCACAATTGTACATGCAATTTAATACACCAGATTATGTATAAAAACTTCCAGTCCATTAAATTTCATACGATTTTTTTTTTTTACAGTGTAAGCTATCCGAATTGTCTCGTTAAATTGCCGTATCTTTTGTTAAAGGCTCAATGGAGTATTGCGAAATTTTGGCCACTTATAGCAAACTACGTTTATCCGAGAATTTTGTTCTTTTATGGATCAAATTAGTTCTCGATTGTGAAGTTAAAAAAAAATCAAACTCTGCGCTCGAAATGTATCAACGAGCAAATTGACGGGGTTAAGAGACGAGCGTTCGATCATTGCAGTAAGAACTGATTGCTCGTTGAAACGATTTGAAGAACAAGGCCTCTCTCCAGTGTGTTAAAACTCATTCGCCTTATAGAGGTCTCGAGAGGCGCGCGGCGTGTGGAACGTGACCCCGAATTCTTCAAGATAATCGCTACCGCTCGCGTTCACCAACGACTCGAGCAACAGTATAATACTTTTTTTTTTCATAGCGCAACAATTTATCCGACGTCGCTTTGTCTTTCCACTGTGGCGTGAGCGATATGGTTACCCGGTAGAATACCTCAACAACGGCTAATTGTCTTCCTGTACGTCTGAACTCTCGTAAATCGTGCCAAGTGCAGTATCTTTCTTACCCCACCTCGATCTCTTACCTACCGTGTGTACCCGGCACCGATAATTCTCTATCCGTGCGACTAAAATACTGCGTCTAGACAGCGCGGACGGACCTCGAAACGGTACATTTTTTTCTCGGTTAAATTATACATCAAAGTAAGAAACAGTCGAGGAACCAATCATTTTTTTTTAATCCTCCAAAGTTCCCCACACATAAAAAAAAATTTTAACTATTTTATTTAAAAAATAAAAAAAATACAAATGCGCTGTGCCAACTATCGGTTCTTCGAGCTGACAAGTTTTCTCTACAGGTATCAATTCCCTACCGCGGTGTATAGAAAAATTGGCTCGGTTAAAAGATACATAAAAGTAAGAAACAATTAAGGAACAATTTTTTTTTAATCCTCCAATGTTCCCCACAAAAAATCAAAGATGGAAACATTATTACGCGGACAACTAATTTTTTTTATTAATAAAAAAAAATCCGCTGTACCAACCATCAGTTTTCCAATCTCACAAGTTTCTCTGCAGGTATAAATTCCCTAACGATCGATGGACCTCCGGGTTCCGTTCAATCGCGTTTCGCGCCTTCCGTCCGAGTGCCTCTGAATTAAGAGATAGGACAGACTAAAATTGATTCGCCGTATGGTCTCGTGCAGTGGCAGTGGTAGACACCGCGGTGTATACAATTTTTCTTTTCTCGGTTGAAAGATTCATAAATGTAAGAAACAATTAAGGAACAATCTTTTTTTTTTAATCCTCCAAAGTTCCCCATAAAAATCGAACCTAGAAAATTATTATGCGGAGAAATATATTTTTTTTTTGTATAAAAAAAAAAATCCGCTGTATCAACCATCAGTTTTCGAATCTCACAAGTTTTCTCTGCAGGTACAAATTACCGACCGATCGAGTAAGAGGCAATTAAGGACCGATTATTTTTTAAATCCCCCAAAGGTCCCCACAAAAAATCAAACATAGAAATACTATTGCGCAGACAACTAATTTTTTTCTAAAAAAAAAAAAAAAAAAAAACCGCTGAATCAACCATCAGTTCTCCAATCTCAAAAGTGTGCTCCGCAGGTACGAATTCCCAACCGATCGACGGGCCGCCGCGTTCCGTTCAATCTCGTTTCGCGCTCTGTGCCCGAGTGCCTCTGAATTCACAGATAGGATCGAATAGGATTGATTCGCCCGTACGTTCTCGCGGAGTGGTATTGCTCGGTGGTCTGCGGAAATTGACGAGTCATGACGAGGGAGAATATGAGAGTTAGGTAGCAGAAGTGGAAGCGTACAGTAAGCGATCTCGTATGGATGACCGTAAAAGAGATTGGCAAAGGAGGCAGCAATTGGCTCTGCGGACAACGGCCGGATCGCCGGTCTCGCATAGACGGTGGGAGGAGAGAGAAACTGCGAGAGGGACTCGATCTCTCGGCTGGATGCTGCGAGTTCGATCCGATAAATCGTGATCCGATGTGCGTGCTCGCTCGCTGACTGAAAATCGCTCGTGCCGGCCGGTACGAAAGCGGAGTCAATGGCTCAGAAACGCTTTGGAACGACGCTCGGGAGGCTTGACTTTATTAGGAGGTATCCGGTACACGGCGGCGAAGTTCGCGATCCGCAGGAGAGGAGAATCCAGGCAGGAGCTGATCGGGCGGCTGGCCGGATCGCCGGCATGCAAACGAGACTCTTAGCTTCGTTCGCCTTGTGGAGGTCGTCTAGTTGCGAAACTCGTTTCAGGGGCTATCCGCTCCGGGCGATCACACGTAGAACTTAAAGAGCCCCGGAGTGCAGGCTCGGATAGAACTTCGATAGCGCGCCTCGTGCAGGATATTATACCTGGCGGTGGGTGCTACAACCGAGATAGGTGTATATTATGTGTACGTGTGTGTGTGTGTTTACATATATATGTTTATAGATGGATCGAGAGGGTGTTGTGTGGGTGAAGTTGACGTAAGAGGATCAGACTATTTTTAGAATATTTTTGTGGATGAGCTATGGAAACGAGAAAGTATAAGCTGCAGGATTTCGAACCTTCGCGCCTTCGGAGTGAGCGAAGGTTTACATGACCATGGGATTTGGAGAACGGAAGTTTATTGGGAGAAAAATGAAACGATCTGAGATATTGAGTATAGGAAAATGAGTTAATGAATTTATTATAATGAATTTAAAATCAATTTGATGTAAAAGTAAATTGAGCATTAAAGACACGATTTGTAGGCTCTGCCATTGAATTTGTTTAAGAATTGTCATTAAAAATGTTGTTATCAAATATGTATATTTATATATTTTTTAAATTGTAAATATATAACGAATGGCGTCGGAAAATAAATTGGGAACAAACAAGTGGCGTCGCACGTTCCAACGGAAGAACTGAAAGTTAATGTACAGTTGATGTCACAGGGTCAGACTATTCTTAGGATATTTTTATAGATTTTTTATCGAATCGATAAACTATAAGTTGTACGATTTCGAACGATCTCGCCTTCGGAGTGATCGAAGGTTTACGTGATTATGGGATTTGGAGCGATCTTGGCGATTGACGTAACGAAGGAGGCTCGGTTATTATCATGTTTTCGGATCAATGAACTATATATTACTATTTTATCTAGGATGGGTTATTACAATCGTGAATCAAAAGACGGAAGTTCATTGAGAGAAAAAAATAAATATATGAGACATGAATATAAAAAAAAATGACTTGAAAATATTTTTTTCCAAAAGGAGCAAAGAACCTTGAACATTATCGAATTCAATTGAAAAAAAAATTAGCCTTAAAGATACGATATATTTGTACGCTCTACCGTTAAATTTGTTACAAAATTGTAGTTATAAAAAATGGTAATTATACATATATATTTTAATTGTATATTTTTTTATTGCTCGTTCCAACGGGGAGCTGAAACTTAATGTAAAGTTGATGTATCAAGATCAAACAATTTTTCTAGTAGTAGGCAATTGAAGTGGAACACGATATTTTTCGCCAGTTTTGGCAAAAGTTGGACCCTTTCACGTATACTTTCGCCAAAATAACCTTGTTCCACTTCAATTGCCTGCTACTGTATAATGATCGAGCATTTACATGACAATGAGATTTAGGCCGATCTTGGAGATTGCCGTAACGGCGGAAGCTCGGTCATGGTAATGTTTACGGATCGGAACTGCGTTATAAAAAAAAATATCTAGAATCAGTTATTACAACCGTGTATAAAAAAGTATATAACCGAGAATAAAAAAAAGACTTAAAAAGTATAATTTTTTAACATAAGGATGCTTAATAGTATGTAATCGGTAGGTCTACCTGTATTAGCAGTGCCGTCGGACGTGAACGTTTCTTACCTGAAACAACAAAAACAGAAAATCTCTCGATAATTATTCGTGTTCCAGTTCGATACCCGCGGAATCTGATATATCTATTGGAGATAATGGCGCAGCTGCATACGATCTTCGAGATCGTTCGATATCTCCGAACGGAACGAGGCTCGAGCGCTCCGTAACAACCTCTGGCGCAAAGGATGCGAATAAATCTCCGAGTTAATTTATGGGGTGTGATTCGCGGTGTGTTTGATTGGCGCGCGGCCCAACACCGTGCGCAAGTTGTCCATACGTGTGCGTGTAATGGATCGGGGATCGATAGTCCGAGTGGGTCGAAAATTGACATGTTCTACGGCGCACCCACGCGCCTCTCCGACGAGGCCCGGGAAAATCTGAGCGCGGAGCGGCCGATAGGGTAACCGAGGCGCGTCCCGGGGTCGCGCGGAGTTTCGCGGCCGATTTATAACGCGAGTAAATCATTGGACCGTGGGCGTCGGGAACGAGAAAGAATCGTTCTTGCCCGGTGGGTACCGTTTATGCCCTTGCACGTGTAAAAGGTGGTTCGTACTGGTGCACTAAAAAAATATATTTATATAAAAAATAAACTATTATCGAATTCTAAAAAATATAAAATAATAATAAAAAAATATAAAATAATAATAAATAGATATAAAATAAAACTAAAAAAATATAAAATTAATCTCCGCCTCCGTGGCCTTCCTTTGGGACGAGAAGAGTCCTTTACGCTCCCTCGGAGAGGAAGATTTTTGTTAAGACGAGAGGAAGCTCTCTTTTTTTTTAGAGGAGACCGTGTCAGAAATTTTTAAGCGTTAAGTCAGGTCGGGAACGAGGAAGAATCTTTCTTGCGCGGTGGATGCCGTTTATGCTCTGCACATCCAAAAGGTGGTTTGCACGGGCGTCGGTAGATTTGAGTACAGTGTAGAGTGGCAGGGAAGAGACACGGAGCAAAACGGACCACTAAAAAAAATCGCAAAAATTGCTCGGAAGACATTACACGGAGAAAAATAGTTCTGTTTCTCTAACAAAACGTAGATCGTTAATAATTTATTGTTGTGGCAGCAAAAATATTTAGCTGCTACAGCAAAATATTTTTTTGTCCCTATGTTAACCCGGTAAATCAGTTACGGTAACAAAATTCTTGTTGTCCCAACAATCTTTTTTTCTCTGTGTAATCTCCGCCTCCGTGTCCTTCCTTTGGGACGAGACGAGTCCTCTACGCCCCCTCGGAGAGGAAGATTTTTTTTAAGACGAGAGAAAACTCTCTATTTGCTTCCTCATAGAGGAAGCTTTTTTTTTAGAGGAAACCGTGTCAGAATTTTTTTATCGTTAAGTCAGGTCGGTAACGAGAAAGCATCGTTCTTCCGCAGTGGGTACCGTTTATGCTCTTGCGCATGCAAAAGGTGGTTCGTACCGGTGTCTGCATACTTTAGTACAGTGTAAAGCAGCAGGGAAGATATGGGGTAAAACGGGCCACTAAAAAAAAATCGTAGAAACTGATCGGTAGACACTAAAATTTGTTTCAAGACGCGCGAAAGCTCTCTTCTTTTAAAGAGGAGACCCTCAGAAATTGTTAAGCGTTCATCAGGCTCTGACAAGTCTAGAACATTTTTTAACATAGGGTAAAAGTGGGGAATATGGCCCAGTCCATATATCATTGATTTACGTGTTAATCGAGGTGGGCCATATTCACCACTTTTCCCCTATTAAGACTTTAAGACGAAAGGTCTCCTTTTTTCAAGGCTCTTGAGATAAGTCTCTAGAGATTAAATTTTTTTTTTATTTCCATTTTTCCCCGAGGGCCATTTTGCCCCGCTCTTGTCCAGCGGTAGTGATGTTGCATACGCGCATTCTAACGAACGTCGATGCCTCACGCGATCGTTCAACAACTTCCTAGATCCCACCGGCGGGTGGCTCGCTCGCCGGTTCGACTCGAGCTCCATTAATCCGGTCTGGTGATTGGTGGCGATACGAGCGTTGCGGCTGCACCGGGCCAGCGCGCCGGCACCGGCCAAGAGACGAACGTCTCGTCGCCGCGGCGTCACGGGCTCTGCGGACCGCATCAACGATAACAGCCACTGTACGCCTGTACGCTTTGTACGCCACGACAGTGTCTACGCCGATGGTTACCCGCAGGCCGTCTCATCGCGTATGCGCTGTTACGCGCGTGTATGCGCGATCAGCTAACGCGAGAAGACGCGAGCGAGACAGTGGCGCGAGGCATGCGAACGAACGATAAGGAAATCGACCGGGGACGATGAGCTCGAAGACTCTTTAATCTCGTGCACCTTGCTGGGGTTGCCAAAGATTTTATCCCGTAGAATTCGCATCGAGCCGAATGGAAAGAGACTCAGTCGGTAATGAAAACTGTAATCCATTTTCCTCGAGGATCGCTAAGTTGCAGACTAATTATCCCCATATATAATTAATCCCACATTATCATCGAAACTAATACGAAAAAATTAATGAAAAAATTGTGCATTAAAGACACGATGTATTTGTAGACTCTACAGTTAAATTTTTTTATTGCTAAAATGTATGAAATAAATAAATGAAAAGAAATTGAGGAGAAAGACAAGCAGAATTCGCGGTATTTGTTCGTTCTGACGGAGGGGCGGACATTTTTTGTAAGGTTGATGTAACAGGATCAGACTTTTTAATCTCGTGCACCTCACTAGAGTTGTCAAAGATTTTATCCCGAAGAATTCGCTTCGAGCCGAATGGAAGGCTCAGTCGGTAAAGAAAACTGTAATTCATTTCCCTCTAGGAATTGCAAACGTTCCGGGCTAAACCCAAATTATCATCGGTTTCTTCTGACGGTCGATGATGTCGTTTTCCGCTAGAAAATTTAGCAGCTTCGACGTATATATTGGTTACAGTTTCCATTACCGACCGAGCTCGAGTTCCGCAGTTTTAATCGCGTTGACTAAGGTTCTAAAAAACATCTCCAGTTAACGAGAGGGACAAAAAGCTCGAAAATTTGTTAAGTCTCATGCACCTCGCTAAAATTGCCGAACATTTTCTCCCGAAGAATTATTTCGAGCCGGCTTGAAGAAGGCTCAGTCGGTAAAGAAAACTGTAATTCATTTTTTCGAGGATCGTCAACGTTTCGATCTAAACACAAATCATCATCGGTTTGTGCTGACTGTATGAATTTTTTCAGATTTTTAATTAATCATTGATTTTTTATTTTTTTTTATAGACAATAATCAACGATTACTTAAAAATCTGAAAAAATTCATACGTGTTCAGAAAAATAAACGAATCATTTTCATAAAAAAAAAGTTTTGTTGCCGGGTAATTTGT
>JAPYZC010001259.1:0-24120 GCA_030522665.1 Ichneumoninae sp. A BG-2022a | reverse complement strand
TGAAAAAATTCATACGTATTCCGAAAAATGAATGAATCATTTTCATAAAAAAAAAGTTGAGTTACCGCATATTTTGATGAACAATTATTTTTTCAACAAATTGTTAATAACATTTTGAAATTATTATTATGCTCAGTTAGTCTTTATAGTGCCTGTAATAAGTATGAATTTTTACAGATTTTTGTAACATAAGGAAGTGTTTGCAATTCTTGCCCGAATTTCTCGAATTTAGGCAAAATGAACTTCCTTAAATCGAATACGCGAACACGCCAGATCAAATTTCGAAACTTGCCTAGAAACATGGCGACCATGCTTGGAACGTCGGCTCCGGGCGGCTCGTCCGGTCCAGCCTCTAGAAGAAGAACCTTCCATTCCGGAACCTCGCTCAGCCTGCTCGCCACCACGGCTCCCGCTGATCCACCTGTTTGCAAAACACAGATCAATCGTCAATATCTACGATACACAAGAACAAACAATTCCACCTAACCGGAAAAAGTGAGGGATAGAAATAACAGATTTAATTCTCTGAGACGTCACTGAAGGTTCGAAAATACAATTTTTCGGACACAATTGACGGCATACCGGAAGTACGTCGGTATCGCAGACTTGAGTACGGTGCGCAAGACTCTCGGTAATCAGCGCTGTCGCGTAGTCGTGCCGACGGATAAATTTAGCCTGGGAATATTCACGGAAGTGGGAACAACTTTGCTTAGTGCAAATACGTGCGGATGTGCCTAACACGTGCAAAACGTGCGAACTTCGAATTCGTTTACTCGCAATTTGCACGCACGGTCGCACACACGGGCGTTTCTACGGAAAATTGTTATCGCGATACATGTCACCGCTGATGTACGCTCGCCGTCCTCCGAACTGTAATAGAACGGGCGATAGGAAAGTCATTCCGTTATCTTTATGCTGACGTCTGGCTCGTTTGTATTGCAATTCGCACATACGGTTAATTCATTCCAGACAAACAAAGTGGAAGCCGAGAAACGTCGGAGGCGAGTGACAACAAGCGGTACTTTGGACACGCGACAGTGGGCATGTGTGCGAAACGTCCGATGATGATCGACCATCATGCGGGTCAACGACGGCCCGTCTTTTCCAACCCTGAGGAAATTCGACGCACGATATGCCGCGTGAACTGCGAATCGCCCCGGAGTGTGCGACTGTAACGCAGGCGCCAGTCGGAACTAATCGGGCTGTTTTGGCGTGTTAATCAAGCCAGACTGACACAATGAGAGGGATCAACGGATAATGAAGCTCATTATCCATTTATATCGTATACTCATAGGCCAAACATTGTTTTCCCACATTCTCAGCATAGCGGCCACATCCTCACCGTTTAACAGCGTCAGCGAGCGACGGACGAGAAACATATGTTCGTTCGTGCATGAACATACGGCACACATGCGCGGGCAATGCGAGTCCACGCGACGTCGATCCATTCGGCGTCACCAACCGCAACACAATCGAGTCCCCCCCCCCGCTCCCCGCTATCGATTGTGTACCGCTTGACAATACAAGTATGATTAAAAAGTACCCGATAAATGCCTCCCCCGCGTGTCATTATTCGCAGCTGAGTGTAATTATTATAATAACGGGAAAAGTGCATTAACGCTTTGCCGGCCACCGCGGAGCGCACTGAAAGTGACAGAGTTACGAGGGGGGAAAAACAGTTTTAAAAAAGAAATAATAATTTGCCGGTCCGCGGAGTCTTGGGGCGACACCGGACACGTTGCGACAGTCGTCAATCGGTTCGTCGAAAAAATGCGCGCTGCAACGCCGTCGGCTCTCGGCCGACGTCTCGCCGATGCAGTTTTTCGCCATCGAGATCTTGCGGCTCTCGAAGCAGCGTTTCCCCCCGACTCCGTTCGCGAACTGAAACCTAAGTCTTCGGAACGTACCGTGGAATGAATGCGGACATTTTTACGGCGCAACGTGTCCTCGAAGGCGTTTTCCAGCTTTCGCGAGATGCGAAGGTTCCGCGCCAGCCGCGCCCGAGACTCGCGGCCGTGGACGGGAGAAAGAAAAAAATGGATGAACATTTTTTTAATTCCATGCTCCCAGGTGGACCTTGCATAATTTCACGGTTTACTTTGTAATCTGTGTTTTCCTCTTCGCACCTGGATGGATTTACTCGGCTTACTTTGCATTCGGTTTTTTTATTTTTTAAAATCTTTAGTCGCGGTAGTTTTTTTCTTTATTGTAGTCAACTTATTTCGCGCTATTATGTTTTCCATCGTCTTCCTTCACTTTGTTGATTGCGCCGTCGTTTTGCAGCTGATAAGTTTTATCTACAGAGTAAAAAAGATTTGTACATTTTACATACCTTTTTGTCCACAAACGTCCACAATTATTTTCCTGTGTTATGTTACAAAAAATGTATGAAAAATGTACGAATCAAATTAAATTTAATTCATAAATTAAAGTTTATTTTTTAATTAAATTAAATTTTATGTAAAATGTATGGAAAAATTAATGTAAAAATTAATGTAAAAATTAATGTAAAAATTAATGTTAAAAAAATATTCGTAAAATTGCCAGACATTTTTGTAAAATGAACATGATTTTTTGCGTAAAATTAACATTGTTGAATTGTGGATGTTTGTGGACAAGAAACGTTGGTACCTACTTTACTGCGTAGAGCCGAGCAAATGTATTCCGTCCGTTTGTTATGAAATAAATAAATAATTGCATCGCTCCGGTTACGCATTCGCGGGTTTGACGCGCTCGACGGAATCCTCGCAGTGTATTCCGCGATCTTGCTTCCAGATCATAGCGATTGCGTATACCAAAAAGGGTTCAAGAAGCCCGTTGTTGAACTCTCCGCAGACTCGCGGTCGCGTGCGCCAAGAAGCGAGAACTCGTTTCTCAGCGAATTCCCGATGATATCTCGCGTACCGACAACAACTGCCTAATGCACTGCATACATTACTCACTGTATGGGAACTGTTACTGGCAATGTCGGGGACGAAACCGCTTGCGCGGCTGGAGCGCTCTCGATTCCCGGTCGAGATTCGAAAGTGAATGCGTCCGCACTATGCACGGTCGAGCGTGGCACTTTGAGCGTGGAATACGTGTGCACTCGTCGCCGAGCGTGATTCCTTTTTTTTTTTTGCGCGAGAGTTAAACGGCGTGTCCGGTACTCGCAGTGTCACAAGTGTTATCGATCTTTCACTCGACGATCGGCTCTCGTTCGATTTTGCTCGAACGGCAAGCGATGATCTTAGCCGGCGATGCGGAAAAACCGGGCTTTGCCTTCGAAGAGTTGACACACGTCGATCGTGTTGAGATAAATGAACTGGGCTTATGAACTTAGTAAACTGAATTAGCTGAAGTTGCCGCGTAGGAGACGAGATTATATTCCTTTAATGTTTGGAGTCACATCTTGGCAGGGAACGGGCCCTAGTGTCACTCGCTACTCTATTTAACTATTTAAGTTGCCTAGCTATTCTAATTATTAATTGTAACTATTAATTTTTTACAGCTTAATTTTTAATAATTTTTAACAATTAATTTTACCGCCATCCTTGTATCGCTCTCACCTCAAGCGCTTATCTACATTACTTTATGTAATGTACTGCTTTGTTTTGACTTCCTTATCTTATTTTATCCTATTTTATGTAAACTGCAATGTGTAGTCTGTACTGCATAGGTCCTCAGAGAAGAAATCTCAGGACCCAATAAATACAATACAAATACAATACAATACAATATCTATCCATTGTTTGTTGTGAAATGCTTTTTTTAAATGTCAGTCACGTGCGATAATATAGCGGCTAGACTCGTAAAAAAATCCAGCGAAGCGGCTGGATTATAACAGTAGTACAGGACGGATGTGATAACGCGTATGGTGTAAAGAACTCAAGCCTTATCACTTGGGTTCGAGCTGGTTTTTTTTTCATTCATCCTATGAAAGTGAGGAAGTTAATATTCGAACCATGGAAAAGGTCGATCTACCGCGACTCCTAGAAACGGGTTAATAGAAGGAAGATCGAGAGGCGCAAAGCGCGGAGGAACACTAAAATGCGTAAAACAAGAATTCACCAGAGGCAAGCATGATTCTTTCTTCTCGTCATTGGGGAATCGCGATATCATAGCTACTGAACTTGAAAAAGAATCCAACAAAGCGGCTGGACTGTAAGAATAATACCGGACGGATGTGATACCGCGTATGATGGAAAGTGGAAAGTTCATGCTTCGTAACGTGTGTTCGAGCTGGGTTTTTTTTTTCATTCATCCTATGGAAAGTGAGAAAGTTAATATTCCAACCATGGAAATGGTCGATCTACCGCGACTCCTAAAAAAGGGTTAATAGAAACACTAAGATGGGTAAAGCAAGAATTCACCAGAGGCAAATATGTTTCTTCCTACTCGTCATTGGGAACTTGAGAAGAGTCACTTGTGTTGTCATAGCGGCTGAACTTGATAAAGAATCCAGCAAAGCGGCTGGACCGTAACAATCGTACAAGACATATGTGATAACGTGTATGATGGAAAGCGCTGATGCTTTGACACTTGGGTTCGAGCTGGGTTTTTTTTTCATTCATCCTATGAAAGTGAGGAAGTTAATATTCGAACCACGGAAAAGGTTGATCTCCCGCGACTCCTAGAACCGAGTTGATAGAAGGAAGATCGAGAGGGGCAAAGCGCGGAGGAACACTAAAATGGGTAAAGCTAGAATTCACCGGAGGCAAGTGTGATTCCACCTTCCCGACATCGAGGAATCGACAAAAGTGAGTGGGTCGGCATTGTAACGGGGTTGGATGGCGGGTAGCATAGTTCGTGGCTTGCTACGTGAAATCCGCCGATTTCAGAATTTCGCGAACTTTTAACTTCGCGATTTCCGTCATCGGCTGCTTTCCCGCTCCGACGTTGGAGGAGGCGTTGGAGGCGGGGTTGGTCTTTATAAATGAACCCGTCGCGGAACTTGTAAGGAACCCGGTGACGTTTCCTCGGTGCGCTATTACTTCGCGCTTCCCATCGCTTGAACTTCTTGATATTCCGAGGAAAGTTGATGGAACGAGATGTGCAAACCCTCCCACTGCGCAGCTTCGAGTTCACCGGAACGAGTGGGAGACCGATGAGACCGGAATCAATGGCGCAGTGGTTAATGGGACCAGATTATATTCTATGACACATTTTTTCGAGTACCAGCCGAGGAGCATGTGGAACTCGCAATAAAAATTAAAAAATGCTATTTCAACCATTGATCACCGTCAGATTAAGGAGGCTTCAGCGAATTGAGGAGGTTTCGAGTTATCTCGCGCGTCTCACAGTCTCTGGAGAAACTCGACCTCTTATTCACGCCGTCTCGTAAACTGCACGGCGAATCTTTATCGAACTCACCGTGGACAGTTTTTTCCACGAATCTTCATGGATTTTTTTTTCCTTTAAAGCATTTTTTAAACGGGTCCGTAAAGCTAACGTCAAAGACCTGAACGGTCGATCTATCTGAAATTGCTCGCACACCGATAGTAACTCCTTCGCCGCGTACAAAATAAAGTGTAGATCCTCATAGTATGGATGGTTTAATCTTTCTTTTTATCTTAGCCTTTGCATTGTTATTGTATTCTATTATTATTATTTTCTGTTATTTTTAATCTATTATTTTGCTTCTGTGTTCTATTCTGTTGTTTTCTTATTTTTTATTATGTTGTTTATTTTGTACTGGCACGGTGTTCTTAGGGGGCTGCGGCCTCAGAACACGAAATAAACGCTTCTATCTATTCATTGAAGTTCTCTCAACGAGATGGCAAAAAAAATGCCAACGGAGACAGCGGACCGCGTAATATCCGGTGGTTAACGAGCAAGCCTGAAATTTAAAGCTACGAGGTTAAAACTGTATAATCTGAAGACTCAGAGCCAGAGAGAACATGCGAATCTCCTACGTCGAGTGAAACAACGGATACGTGATACGCGCTCGACTGTACGCTCGTGCTCATGTCTACCCGGGTACACGCACAACTACGGAATTTGTCAGCTCGTTAAATCCGTCGCCTCTTGAGAATTCACCCCCAAAGCTCCAAAGCCGAAGAGCGAAAGAGCGGTCGCGTAAGAGAGATAGATCGACAAACGCGAGAGGGGCGAGAGGGGGGGGGGTAGGGTGGAGAAGGGTGCGAGAGCTGGGGAATCGGAGGATATATAGAACGGGAGAGATGAAATAAACGAGAGTGGTGTAATAATACCCGCGACGCGTATACATCGCGACTCGTGGGGGCTGCAAATAGGTTGCCGCTAAAGCGTTGCGTTCCTGGTTCGATATACGCATACATATATACATGTATATATGTATATTTATATATATATGTATATACGAGGAACAATCATGGTTCCGAAATGTGAGAATTGGCGGATTGCGCTGTGCGCCGATGTAAATGGATAGCAGTCGGCGGGCGAAGCTGCGGAGAGCAGAAAGCAAACAGGAGGCTGAGTAGAAATTAAATTAATGACGCGGTAATCACGAGGGTGGCCTGAATAAATAACAGTTTGTATTAATTTCACATCTAAACTGTGCGTCGCAATTGGATTCGATGCTGGTACTGCTGGATGCCTCGACGGAAAGCAAACGGGTGGCTCCAATAATCAACGAATAACGATCGGACGCGGGAGGAACCTCGTCGGTCGCGGAATCGCGATAATTTTGTTTAACCCCGGCAAACAGTACCGAACATTCGGCGTTACGAGAATCTGTCGCTCTTTCTCTGTCGCCCTCTCGTTCCGGCGCCACTTGCCCAAAGCACGGTGATGATGCCGCGCTGTGTAGCTGGGCGTGGATGTACGGTCAAGCAGGACACGCTTCCACTCAGATCCACACGGTACACTAAACACATCTGCATGCGGACGCGTGTGTGTACCGCGTGCATAGATTGCCCGCTCGTACGACGAGCAGAATCGCGCGAAGGCGATAAAAAAAAGGAATAAAATTAAAGATGCACAATCAAGTGTGGTCAGGAGTCATTTTCTTCACGGTGTTTTACGATCGGTAATGTTGGCGGCGCAGTTTCCGTCATCTTTAGTGCAGTGAAGACGGTTTTACATTATTTATACTCGGGTTGTATGGTCGGTTCGAATAGAAACTGTTTTAATGTATGCATCGAAGTATGAATGCTGTTCAGTCATTGTTGAAGTCAATTCAGTGGGATTTAATGATTACATTATCGATTTAATAATGCCTCTCGACTGCCGGTGTTTCTATTACTTATTGGAACTCATGCTGTAGCTTCCGGCACCTCGCATGGCCATTTTCCGTCACTTGTGTCGCACTTTTGGTTATCATCAAGTAGGGTAAAAGTGGTGAATATGACCGGGCCATATTCCCCACTTTTACCCTACCCAGTTTCCGTCTCTTCGATTCCGTCGGCCGTCGGCCGTCATGTACGTTTCCGTTGGCCATTATTGAAGTGAATTCAGTAAGATCTGATTATTAAATTATCGTTTTAATTATGCCTCTCTACTGCCAGGTTTTCCGAGAATTTCTGGAAATTTCGTGTTGCAGTTTCCGTCACCTCGCGTGCCCGTTTTCGTCACTTGTGTCGCAGTTTTCGTCATCGTCACGCACGCGGTTTCCGTTCCTACGTTTCCGCCTACCATTATTGAAATGAATTTAGTAGGATCTAATTATTAAATTTTCGTTTTAATTATGTCTCTCTACTGTCGGTATTTCCGTGAATTTTTAGAATTCATGCCGCAGTTTCCGTCACTCGTAACGCAGTATGTCGGTTCACCGAGTATCAAGTTTTTTTATGTCAGACTTTATTGCGCCATAGTACAGATATTATTATTTCACAATAATTTTACGTATCAAAATGATATCAAAACATTAACTCCAATCGATAATACATGCGATGCAGCAAGTGATGGAAAGTGCAGCATTACCTAGTTTGGCTGACGCACATATGACAAATCCAATAAAGCACGTAATCAAAAAAACATATTATTACTACCAATCTAATGGACAATATTACTTCCGACACCGTTGGCATAACTTTTATGTTCTTCGAAACTTGCAAACTAAGCATTCGGATAAGTCGCGACTTTGGTTGGAATGGTTGGAGTTGCGTCACACATTATTACAATGTAATAAAAATACAGGTGTCGCGATAATAAACAAGACAAAAATCCGCTCTTCAACGTGCCGTCAATTTTTTTGGTACTAAACGCAAGCCGTGTTTATTATCAGTTATTAAACCGCGTCCGACGACGTCAACTTGGCCGTTTAGCTTAGCCACAGCGCTATCGGCAACAGTACACGGTCTCGGGCGTGTAATATCATTAGCGAACGGTGTGTGAATCGACCGAGACGCAATTAAATTAACAGCCGATGCCGTCAGATCTTTCATCGGCCTTTCGCGATTTAATGCAGCTAATGGGCAGCACCGGACGTTTCACTTTTGCCGTCCCGTGATAGTCCCGCTCTCATAGCCATGCTCCTCATCGATTCGAGCGATAGATAGGCAGATGTGAACGGCGTGATGGCTTTCGAGAAAATGGATTCTACTGCATCGCTCGACCGAACGAATAATTTCACCTGTCGATCGGCGCTCCCCGTCGCAGTTGTTACCTCCGAGAAACAGCGGTTTTTCCAATCGCCAGCAATTTTACGCGCGCAGCGGATGGGCAAAAAATGACGGGTACGGAGTCGGATAATTGGTGAACCGGTGGTAATTTATACTGACCTCCCACCACGATGAAATCATAGTAATAGTCGGCTGGATTAACCGGTCGCACGCGCTCGCAGAGCTGGGCGATCTCCCTTTTCGAGCGAATGAAAGTGTCCAGTAGGGTCATGAACACGAGAAACTGCGTTCCCGGGCACGATCCGGCGAGGCTCGGTCCCAAAAACGGCTGCGGACAGTCCTGCGTCATGGACACGTTGTACGACATCCTGTAACAGTCAAGCGGGCGCGCTGTAGCTGGAATTTCCGGATCGTTAAATTAAACAACACCGAAGAAAAAAGCCGTGTCGGACCGGATACAAAAAAAATTGTCTCCAGCCGGCGCGTCGGTAATTGGAAAAATAAACACAACTCGCAGCATTCCTTCCACCGGTGTCTCAATAGAAGTCAACGCGATGGAAAATTAAATGCGCACTGCGTCGCTTACGTACTGGAAGCTTATTGAATTACCCGTCCGAAAATAAATGAATCACCGGGAGAGAGAAGGCAATAAACTTGCCGGCGCGGAAGTTTCTTTAACGGAATTACATTAACCCACTCTATTTCTCCTTGGGTCCGACTGGCACCGGGCGCTGCAACGCCGTGTCACCAGCTAATAATCAGAGCACTCCCCACCCCCTCCCCCCCCCCTCCGATAGTTTCGCAGCAGCTCATGGTCCGCTGCAGTTTACAACATTTTACCGGGTCCCGATCGTGACTCGGCTCGTTCGTTGACCGTTTCCATGTGTACGTTTTTTCTTGAAATTTTTTTCAACACGCCCTTAAAACCCACAAACTCCGGCCGAGTCGAAACCGAGTCATGGCCGAATTGGAACCGCTCGCCCGATCGCTCCAACGCTTTGCTCGCATTCCGAGGGCCGAGGTGAGAGAACACGCGACATAAACGTCCGTCGCGGAGTGTCCGCGTTATTACCGTTACGTGCGGGTGATCGAGAGACACACGCGACGGCATCGCCAGCGGACACACGGCTGGTTGTATCCACTGCGCGGAAGACGGAGAACCAGACGGTGGCTCTTGGGGTGGAAAAGCTCTCGATTCTCGAGGATCGCACGCGTCGCCAGAGACACGAGATCGCTCTCGCTCGTTCCGATACATCGCGAGTCACGGTGTGCAGCTTGAAAGCCTTCTCTAGTTTCCGTCTCGGCACTTCTCCCCCCACTCCCCACCCCGCCCTCCGGGCCCGTAACGAAATCCTTCGTCACTTCCGGATTGCCCCTCGGCGCGGCACTTTCCCGACTTCGAGAATACCCGGCGAACGGGATGCAAAAAAATAAAAGGATTGAGGAAAGAAACAACGCTCCGAGCCACGAAGGAAATGGAACGGCAAACACGGCGGTCCCCGGCGAACGAAGGAATCGGAGCGGCAATTATTCTCGGGGAAATTCGCGAGCGAACTTACGGACTTCGACGAAAGCCCTCATTATCGCAGTCACCAGATCGATTTCTATTTCAATCAAAACAGTGGAGGCGATCGAGGTACCGGCGAACGTTGACCGCAAACTAATTCGCATTTCTGCGGTCGACACGAACCGTCCGTCACGCGTACGAACCGGCGATATTCAATCTCTGGGGAGGGGCCGGCCTCTTTCAGAATCATCAATAACCGATTGATTCGTGCTGAACGTTTCTATCATTTACCGAAAGTACGGCGCCGGTTTATGTGTATAGCTACGGGAACAACCCATTACCGGTGTGTAGATATAACGCCGGTACGATCGAAACTATTTTCCCCTTGGCCCGACCGCATGGGTTTCAATTGCTCGGTACATCGAACCATCGAAATAATAATAACTGTTATTAACAGAGATATATTAATATCGCCGGAACGTAGCGATTCGCGAGGGCGTGCTTGGTCCTTTTCGCGAATACAAAAACAACCCGTTGATTTCAAGTCCGCCGATATGCTGGTTTTATAGATTTATAGATTTATAGATTTATAGATTTATGGATTTATAGATTTATAGATGTATAAGACTTTCTTTTTGTTCAATTTAATTCGCGGCGCGTTTACTCGAGTGGATTTTATCGTCGATCCATTCAAGATCAAGACCAATAATTTTAAACCGATTAGTGCACGTGGGCGCGAGAACTTGGCAGGTGGTTCGTAATAACCGTCGACTTATAGCTAGTGTAAGATAAATCGCACTGTCGGTGGACTCACTTTAGCTTCTATCTCAGGTGGAAACTACGCGAGGCACACTGGGATATACTGCGGCACCTCTCACCGCGCTCAGGCACTTTATAATTCATCTCCCACCGTAGCGACATAACGCGCCGGGCTTATCTCCCCGATTTTTCAGTATCGTCATTCACCCACAACGAAGTCGATAATTATTTTTCGTCGCACTCGTGACCCGTCACGCTTCTGGGTTTTTTTTTCAGTCATCATTGTTATCTCACCTGTGCAAATATAGTATCGAAAGATATCGTCTGGTGTATTGTGAAACCGATGCGAGGGAGCGAGGTACAGGGACCGAGTCTTCTTGGGCTGACACATGGTTAATTGATACTTGGAAGGTTCACTTCGCGCGAACAGCGATGTCCTCAGTCCGGGTCTATTTCCGGATTGCGACTGAAATCCGGGACTGATCATCCTATAATTTCCAAATGCCCCCTGCAGGCTCGTAATTAATCCCACAAGTATCAATTATGCATGTGTCATTGTTTTAGTAATACTTTACTGCTTCAGCAATATTTTTTATTAGCTATAGGGTAAGTCGGGGTGATATGGCCATGATTTGTCAAACAATGAAAATTCGAGGTTCGACGTAAAAAAAAATCTTAAAATTGTGTTCGTAACCGACTCTAGAAACATCGATCTGAAGTAATTCACTCAGAAATTTCGGTATTTTCGATGCGTGCTTTAATTGCAGCTCTATACAAATATTTGCGATCGGCCATATCACCCGGACACTACAGGTGATATGGCCATCGTAACGATGATTGTCGATTAGACCTAGAGATGCATAGAGGGACCGCACAAAACATGTCTTAGTATATTTGATGTCGTCTACATGAACTCCAGAAAGACAATAATTACCTGCGTCAAATGTTTCAAATGCCAAACTAGAAAGAAAGCGGTCTTACTGACCATATCACCCGGAAATTGTGGGCGATATGGCGACATGGAATATCGTACCTTGCACATACAATCTTATCATTTTCAGTGCAATCATATTGTATCCACATATCCTAAAAACTGTGCAAACGGCAGCGCCATTTACTTCTTACGTCAAAAGATTCAAAAAAAAGTCAGGGCCGCGTGGCTCTGACTTACCCTATACGATCTTTGGCAATATTGGTTTTTTCATTGATAAAAAATGCAGTCGATTCAACTAAAGATCCGGGGAGACACGTTTAAATAAATATTTAATTGGTCGAACAAATTATTTAAACGCCTCAAAAATATTTTGGCAAAATCATCGAGAAAATTGTTGAAGTATCCGACCTTTAAGCTGTATCAACGAAATGTTTATTTGAACGCGCCTACCCAAATCTTTAGTTGATTCAACCGTTTTTTTTTATCGGCCTTGGTACATTATTATTTTTTCTTATCTCAGTATAAACGGTATATAAAGATATTACGACTAGTCATGTCACCCGCGTGGCCCTGACTTACCGTGTACGATCTTTGGCAATATTGGTTTTTTAACTGATAAAAAATACAGTCGAACCAGGTAAAGATCCGGGGAGGGACGTTTAAATAAGTATTTAATTGGACGAACAAAATATTTAAACGCCTCAAAAATATTTTGGCAAAATCATAGAAAAAGTATTGAAGTAACCGATCTTTAAGCTGTATTAAGCTGTTTATTTGAACGCGTCTACCCAAATCTTTATTTGATTAAACCGTATTTTTTTCATCGTTCTTGGTACATTATTATTTTTTCTTATCTCCGTATAAACAGCTACGACTACACGACCCACCAGTATCCGCCGTACTTTTAGCCATCGGAACATTCGACATCATTTAGTTTCCGCCGCCTAACATTGAACCGCGAACCGGGCGAGGCGGAGGACAGAGAACATTGACCGTACTTTGGGGAACAAATCGAGCGGGCCCACGAAAGTTCGATACACGGTGTGTATAAATGGTAAAATACGAACGGGAGAAAGGCCGGGAACGGCGAACAGGCGCTAATCACGAGTCTAACGATCGCAGTTTCGTTAAAGTTACTATTTGCCCGGAGCGGAAAATTGTCGCTAATGAGAAAACCATATTGACACCGCGAGTTTCGACCACCCCCGACACACGCTTGCATATACATCTTCGTTTCGCAGCAGCATCACCACCACCATTGCCACCGGTATCAGCGGGCAATTCCACAGTGACCTGTTCCAACACATCCACCGCTACTGTGGCCGCACAGAAAGTTTAACTGCTTTCTGTTGCTCCACTGCTCTCGCACAAACTTTGGCCCCCTCCCGAAGTTTCTGTTTGCCATCTTCCACTTCCAAAGGTATCCACTCCGCTTATATAGGCGCCCAGCGAAATAACTGTTGGCGAAGCTTGTCAATGTGGCCGAGGAATTAAGGTGGCAAGACAAATGCCTCTATCCTCGAGAGTCCGGGGAACATCGCAAGCAAAACTGTAACACTAAACTTAAACACCGACGAGCCCGGTGCAATCTTCGACGTTATTATTGTTACCGCCGAGTTTGATCTATCCGTTCATCGAGGCTCGAGTACGGAGTTCCTTAACTCTCACGTTCGCAAACACACCTGCAATCGCGATAGCGAATGTCCGAAAGTGGGTTCATCGGTGACGACGAATCCACTTTCGCCGCGTGTCAGGCTTTTCCCGAAGCTCCGGACTTTCACCCTGACGTGTCCCCGAGTTGCGCAATCCTCCCGACAGCGACCGACAGTAAACCAGTGTTGTTACAATACGTAATGGATATAATGAATATCGTCCGGGTCGGGAGTAATCGTGTTCGAACGACCGAGAGTGAGAAAGGCGGATCGTTACAAATGTCCGGCATCGTTGCTCATCGCTAGTTCACGCGTTCACTCGCATCTAGCTCGTCGGAGCGTTCATCTGTGCACGCGACACACAGGATTCACGCACGCTCGCCGATAATTCGCTAACGGGTCAACGAAAACCGCGTGCGGCGAGCCGCACGGATTATATCTACTAGGCATGATACATACGTATGTATGGACCGGGGGGATGGAGGGGGAACGGGCCGAATTTACCGTGTACTAATGTTATACGCATACGTATTCGCAGTTCAGCCGAGATTTGGCGGCAGCCGGGTGGGACTCGCACATAGCGACGCAGGTGTTCAACCGAGCGAAAAAGCAACGCCGTTGGAATCCTCCGCAGCCAACAGCGGCGGCGAGCCGGCAACGGTCGCCATTATCAAAATTACAATTACCGATCGCATTATGGCCAGTTATTATTGCGTTATCATCCGCGAGCGGGAACATCCATGGATGTTCTGGCACCGAGTCTGCAGCAGCCCGTTCTCCCGAACGGCATTGCGAACTCGTCAGCGGCCACACGACCGAGCCGATCTTCAGCATCAACGGCGGCAGAATGAAGCGATTCTCTGTTGGTAAATACCGATTTTACCAACCCCCCCTCCCCCTCCCAACGCCCCGGTCAATTCTGATGCTAATTGTACGAATCGCTTAATGAACATTGGGGACTCGACGATGATCATCATAATCCCGGGTTTACTACCCTACAACCTAACCGAGGAAGAAAAGTTTCAATTGCGTCGGCCAGTGTATCGCAATAATTGGGACGCAAACGCTCTGCGACCCTTTATGAATCCACAACGCCCTACATAATTTACCATGGCTAATGACATAGGCTGCGGCGTTGCACTGTAGAACAAAATTTGTTGTGAAATTCAATGTGCCGGACTGGAAGTTTTTATTTTAAAAACTGGTGTATTAAATTTCATGTGATGAAAAATTAATGTTCAGTGTATTAACAACATTTATTTCGGATAATAATAATTTATTGAGCATTCTCAAGAGAAATACATCCATCTGTTATTTATATTTACACATTTGGTAATATTATATATAGTTCCTTTCATACGAGGTAGTGGGCTAATGTTTGAAATACGAAGTATTCCTGTCACGCTCAAATACACATAAAGTGATTGCAAAGGTGTCAAGCACTTGTTCTAAAATTTACATTAACAGAAAAAAAAACTATAGTATATAAAGGTTCTTTAGCGGGTTGAACAGTTTGTTTTATACACAGCTTTCCCTCGCTATGTGGGGCTTAAAAACTAATTTAACATTTCACTTAGAACATGTCTAGAAATATCTTTCGCAGCCACAGTTATTGCTTTTTTACGCGCGTAAGCCGGCAAGTTCATTAGCGAATAATTTACTTTATTTTACTATGAAAGTATGTTTATTTGTATAATTTACTTTAATTTCAATGAGCAATTACATTGGATTTTCATTATAATTATACATCAACGTTAATGTACCAGTTTTTGCATAAAATTTCCAATCCGGTAGATTAAATTTCAATTTTTTTTTTAATTGTGATAGAGAGTTTTCAAAAATTGCAGCAGTAATTTGGATATAAGCATTATACATTTGAATGTACGGACCAACCTGAGTGGACAATCTTTCGCGTCGGGTCGTTCGAGATCACCGTGAGAAGATTTGCCAATATTGGACGGGGCGGCCAGTCGGGTTATGTTTGATTATTTTTCTCTCGGGAAAGGGTAAAAAATTAATACCACTTTCATTTCCTTATTGGAGTTAAAGTACCTCACATCAGCTGTGCATACCGATCGGTTGAGCTCTCCACTGGATAGATGACAATTTCCGGCCCATTTGATCAAACAGTCATTTACCACGATAGTTTGAGTATTGTCGATTAAAACTTATTTTTTCGTTTGCTTCCAAAGCCCCAATCAGCTGGGCACACCAATTAGTTAGCCGATCGATCGGATAGATAGGAACATCCGGCAGTTTTAAACGAAAATTAATGTATCACTTTCGTTTGAGAATTGTCGATAAAAAAATATAGGTCGTTTTCGACGTATCAAATGCCTAATCAGCTGTGCAAACCGATCTGTTAACGCCTGGACAGATAGCAATTTCCGGCACTTTTACACGAAAATTTATCACTTTAATTGAGTATTCTCGATAAAAAAGTAAGATTTTTTTGTTGCTTCAAATGTCGAATCAGCTGTGCAAACCGATCAGTTAAACTCTCCATTGGATAGATGGCAATTTCCGGCACTTTCAAACAAAAATTCTACGAGTCAAGCTTTCGTAGGTACACGAAACGTTTTTTTTTCTCACCCATCAGAGCTCCATCGATAAGTGAAAGCAAAAGTATTTCGTGCGCATGAAAATTTGATTCGAATTCGAATGAATAAAAATAAAGACAGAAAAATCGAAAAATCATTTTACCTCTAAAACTTGGATTTATTCCGTGCATAATTCTTGCATTATCCATTATTCAGGAACGAAACGTTGTGATGACCTTTTCACTGGTAATAATAGTAAATCTATATATTGAGTGTTTGCAATATTGATGGAACATTTACCAATGATATGACATTTGCCATGTGAATGGGCCATTGATCGAAGTTCTTCGGACCAGAGCAAACCTTTGTATGCAGGGTAGAATTTTTTACACTTTTAACGAAGATGTTGGCAATGCCATTTCTGTACAGCGCAGTTAATATATTGAACAAATTTAATAAATTTACTTCGACCGGACTACAGAATAACCGGACAAATATAAATATAAATGGACTGTAAATAAATAAAGCGAATTTTAATAAAAAGTAGCTGAAGTACCTGAGTATGTAAAAAAAAAACCAGAATCACACTATATATCACAGATCTATCATAATTCTGTTAATTCCTGGTGAAACCTTCGCAAGGTGAAAAATAAATTGGGTGTTGCATTGCACACCCAAATCATTGCTCCACTATCGTCATAATTCCACTATCCACTAACTTTGTAATTACGTTGCTGCTAGAACCATCGTCGGATCAAGGGTGCAGCAGGAAACTCGAGAGTTCCGAGGCTTGCAGATTTTTCGGGGTCAGTCGGTCGTCGAAAATCATATTTCGCGTGAAACGCCGCGGGTCATGACAATGGGATTTCCGTTTTTTTTTTTTTGTTTTTCCGGTTGTCACGGACCGCGTTCTCTGCGCGGCTGGGCGCGGCGCGCTTCTCGTCGCAGGCAAAGCCGAGCCAACAACCCGACGAAGGTCTGACTACGCCATCATAAATCGTAATTGCTACGTCCGCTTTGCTATCGGAGCTCTCTCGCTCGCTTCGGAAAGTACTTGGAAAAAGATAAATAGGCACTTCGTCGCCTGTTTGTATAACGTACGCGAGCAAATTACGGGCATCGAGTATCCACGTTTGTTTGCCTTGGCAGACGCGAAAGGTGAATAACACATGATTACCATTTTATTCGCGTACGGTGGAGAACGTGGTAATGGTGATCATTGGGTGACAGAGTCACCCTCCACA
Organism: Ichneumoninae sp. A BG-2022a; assembly: GCA_030522665.1. Lineage (NCBI taxonomy): Eukaryota > Metazoa > Arthropoda > Insecta > Hymenoptera > Ichneumonidae > Ichneumoninae sp. A BG-2022a. The sequence continues at coordinate 6,962 of JAPYZC010001259.1, read as the reverse complement.
GACGAGGTTTAACCGTCACACGACACGGTTTTATACCCGCACGGCGCTCAACCGTCCGAGCCCGGAATTCACTTCCGATTTGAAAATTTCACTTTTGAACCGGATGTCACGCCACGGAGAAATTTTTAAATCGTTGTCGTCACGTCACTTTCCATTTCAAAATCTCACTTTTTGATCTGAAGTAACGCCATAGTGGAAATACGTCACTTCCGATAAGAAAATCTCACTTTCGCGTAAATTCCATCACAGCCGGTCCGAAAATCTCACTTTTCCACCGGAAGTAAAGTCATAGCGGAAATGTGTCACTTCCGGCCCGAAAATCTAATCTCTCCGCTCTTCATCCAACGTATTTCCGTTAGGACGCCACTTCCGGTCGAACAATGAGATTTTCAAATCGGATGTGACATATTTCCAGTATGACGTGACTTCCGGTCAAACATCAAGATTTTTAAGCCGGAAGTGACGTTCCAGTGTTATTACTTTCGGTCGAAAACTGAGATTCTGAAACCATAAGTGACGTCATATCCGCGTTAACTTAAAGTGAGAAAAAATAACATAGTAGAAGTAACAATACTGACTTTATACCATAAAAAATTATTCCCAGGGGGAACGTTTACATTTTATAGTTACGACAGTGACAAAAAATCATGGTTGCAACAATAATTAGAATTTAACCAATTGAATATATTGTAACGAATATCGTAGCTGACTATTCGTTAAGACACACGGTATAAGTTAGGTTTGACATTAGACGAACGAACGGATGATCGATACGCGATCGATCGTTATGTTAGACAGTCTGGACTGATACGTCTGACCGAACATACGTGTGACAATTCATGCTCGGGATATTTAGATGCGATTGTACTAATAATATCCGCCCCCAAACTAAATACGCGCGTTATTCATTCGCCCGGTCGTTGCAATATATTATCAAAAACTATCTGTATAGACGTTCCCCCTGGGAACTATTGGTATAGTAGAAAACACTATCCTTTTTCTCAGTGTAGCGGTCCGTAAGCCGGGCGAATGGGAATCATGAGATTCAACAAGAACAGCATAGGAGCGATGTCAGAGAAATGAGAAGAACGAGAGGACTGGCCTAGAATTAACAGGGCAGGTCGATCCGTGAGAGCTAAAAGCGGGTTTCCGGCTCTTTGACGACCCGGTTCGCGTGTACAAGAGCTTGGGCGACATTCGAGAAACGGCACATTGTCTTTCGCGGTCCGGGACACCTCTCGAAGATGCCTCATGCATCATCAAAGCCTTTGTCGATTCTGAGCTTGGAAGAAACAAGACGATCTCCGACGAGTCAAGAGCCAGAAGCAATGACGGCGCAAGCGGGGCAGCCACTTCGTTCCCGATTCTTTTTTCATCGGCCCTCGTCCTACTGCGGTTCTCAGTTCGTCAGTCGCTCCGACACTGCGAACACACCCAGATAGCATTTTGCCAATAACCCGCCAGCAAATCGGCACCATATGTCCGCATCTGATGGTGGAAAAATTTCGGCATGCGCGTCCGCATTTGCCTATGTTTTTGCCAACAATCAATGCCGTAAACTCTTAGCAGCATATTGTCAGCTACACGGAGAAAAATAGTTCTATTTCTCTACCAAAATGTAGATCGTTAATAATTTCTTGTTGTGGCAGCAAAAATATTTGGCTGCTACAGCAAAATATTTGTTGCCGGAGCAAAATATTTACTGCCACAACAAAATATTTTGTTGTCCCTATGTTAACCAGCTAAATCAGTTATGGTAACAAAATTCTTGTTGTCCCAACAATTTTTTTTCTCCGTGTAGGCTTGCTGGCGCTTTGCGACTCACCACGAAGATTAATTTGCTTGAGTCACGGTTATTTTGCGTGAAATCTTAGAAACTCTTAGGCAGACAAACTCTTAAATACACCGATAAAAAGGTTTGATAATATCGACTAAGCTGCGGTTGCGGGTGGCGAAGGAAATGTTTGGTCGATTGAAAGAAAAATTTCTTTTTTTTTCCAATCAAAGACAGAACAGTCAATTTAACTAAATACTCGCTCACACTACTAAATATTCCTTCAATCAACTGAATATTTCTTTCAAACGATCCAACTATTTCCTTCGCCACCCGCAACCGCAGCTTAGTCGATATTGCAAGCAAACGGCAAAGCTTGATGGCAAGCAGTTTCCCTTCTTTCCGCGTGCTACACAGTAAAAAATAATTTCGTAAAATCGGAATACGAATATTCGTCAAAATAATTTTGTTAAATTATTTTAATATACAAACCTATCCTTTTATTTTCCGTGTCATTGACAATTTTAGTTTGTAATTTTGTTTGTAAAACTAGAAAATTAACAAATAAAGAATTGTGGACGTTTGTGGACGATAAGTTGTAGTAAAAAGTACGAATTTTTTTGACTGTGTACACTGAAAAAAAAATGTGCTTGCGGGCTGCCGAAGAAAAAAATGTTTGTTTCAATTGTACTTTAAATTCTTACAATTCCACATGATATTGAAACAACGACAGCAAGACTGTCAAGGTACCATGTTATCGTTTCAATCCGTTATGAAATTGTACGAACTCAGAGTAGAATTGAAACAACGTTTTTACTTAATTACCAGCCCGGAAGCAAATTTTACTTGATTCAATATTTTTTTTCTGTGTACGGTTCGCTATCTGGTCGGTCTTGTCCGCGATTGGAGTGGAGAGAAGTCAAAATCAATAGCAGTAAGAAGAAGCTTATCGCTCTGGCCGTGTCGACACTCGGAATCTTTATTCACAGTCACGGTGACTTCCGGATACAGCAAGATTGTCCGCAGCAATAAAGAACAGTGACAAACTCATGGGTGCGACTCGCACGCCGCGATAAGGCTACACCTCCGAGGCGTATTTCCAACGTGTGTCATCCGGGAACGTACAGACTCGTAAAATGTTTTAACTCGACGGTTTTTCTCGCTAATCGATAATGGCTCTTTGCTGATTTCTGTTTTTCTTTTCTTTGATTCTCGCAACGCCGGTAATCTCGGGTACGTGCCCGACGGCGCAAACCCGCCGAGTCGCTCGCCAACGAGATTGTAATCTCCACCGCACTCGGCTTCACCATTATCGACGCACCGTCTTCCCCCCCGTCTGACTCTGGTAATTACCCGATTATCGCATAAAATTCCAATATTCCCCGGTTTTTCCACGTATCGCGGCCGCGGAGTTCGGGAGATGCGAACGTCGATGCACATCCGTGAGACGATGGCACAGCGGGGCAAAACGGGACAGTGAGGGCAAAACTCAGTTTTCCAATCATTTTTGGATGCCCCATTTTGTCCCAACGATACATTCGGATTTTCCGACCCGTTTTGCCCGATGTGCCACCATCGCCACCATCAAAAAGTTATTGGAAAATTGCGTTTCGTCTCATTATCCCGTTTTGCCCCGCTGTGCCATTCTGCCCCGCTCCCCCCTAATCCAACTCCCACTGGGAAAGGACCGCGACGGGGAAGGGACAGTCGAGCAGCGTTTGCGGAAACGAAGACCATTCGCGGGATCGGAAGCAATCGTGCGTTCGGTAAATTCTCCCACGGGCTTTTCCGCGAGGGAGCGAAGCTTTTTTTTCGCTTCTCCTCATTCCCGAGAGGCGAGACGAGTGCGGATTCGCCAGCAGAGGTGCGCATATCGGGAAAGAAAAAAAACCGGAAGGATCTCGCGAAAGAATTGCGGAATCGTTGAGAGGAGCGCATCGGTGTTTCATCGATCTCGTCAGGGTCGAGGCTGGGTCGACGCGGTGTGCGAGGCCTGCGCATCCTCGGACACGCGCGCGAACGATAAAGATCTCCAGGCAGCCGGAGCTCCGTCTGCTTCGCGATCATTTTTCCGGTTCGTGAATCTTAAAATAGACAATTACTTCGCTTATCGGATGACTGAAGACGCGGTGTTGTAACATCGATTGCGAGGCGCAATTCACTGAGACCATCAATGACTTTTTACTTTTTCGACGCTCAATGGCTTATCTGTATTGGATTCGTCGGCCGCACATTACGTGGCCTCGATAGCGATTAGGAGAAAACAATTTGTTAAAATTAGATTTCATTACAATCGCACGTGGCGTGGGACTGTGATTTTCATGTCTGTTGAAACGATAAGGCCGAGACGATAAGGCGCCGGTCAAGTTAAGCGAATTTTATCATCGAGTGGATTTTTGCTGTCACGATGTGCGACAGGAGTTTTGACAGTGAGAACTGTAACTGCAAATAAATGATCTCACTTTCGAGTAAAGGCGTCAGCCCTTTGGCTCTGAGGTAAACGTCCCAGTGACCGAACACGTCCCAGTGCCCGCACAAAGCATGCGTGCAAGAGAGACGGAAATACGATTTTTCGTGCTTGTACGGGAACTGGGACTTCGCCGTAGGTGTGCGGCCACTGGTACTTTTACCTTACCATTAAGACTGTGGGGGAGAATCAGATGGCCAAACATGCATGTGGAAATAAATGTCTAACCTACTGGTTGGGTTTAAACCTTCGAGTGCCGGCGACTTTTTGGCTGTCGCAAAGAACCATGCCTTCTTTTGAGCACAAAAACGATATGGATATTCGTAACAAATTATTATATGCGTTATCAAAAAAACAACACTGCTGCAAAACACGGAAGAGCGTCGGCTCGGAAAAAAGTCGTAAATGCGGACCGGAGCAAGTGAGTGCGGTAGAGAAGGGAGAACGAGCTATTGGAAGAAGGCTCATGCGAGAACAACTGGCATTGCGGCTGACCCGAGATATTGGCGGTGTAACTTAGTTATCTTATTTCTACAAAACCATCTACTCTGAGAAAAAGCATGATATTTCCTACTATAGCGAATAGTTTCTCGGGGGAACGTCTATATAGATACTTTCTCATAGTATATATTCAATCGATTAAACTATAATTATGGTTGCAACCATGATGTTTTGTTATTGTTGTAACTATAAAATGTAAACGTTCCGACTGAGAACTATTTTTTTACGGTAAAAAAAATCAGTTGTTTTTACTATGTAATTTTTTCTCAGTGTGCACCGAGATAAGTGTGCGCAAAAGTCCCTAGACCATTTTTCTCGCATCCGTTGCTAGAAAGCGCCACTTTTGCCACGCTTTACAGGCACGAAAAGCGAGACGATTCGTACATGTGTTCCAAAAAAAAAAAAAAAAAAACTTCACCAGCCGATCCAGAAATTTTTGAGCGTTCATCAGGCCCACATACGACGCGGCGAAGGCCTGATAAGGTGCTGAGAACGCCCGACAACCCGCTGACAATGCCCCGATCACATGGTCCAAAATTTCTCCCGGTGAGATTGCATTACCTAATCGCAAAGTTCTTTCTCGTCGCTGAAGATAATCCCGCAGTCGCAATGAAATCGCGTGTCATTCATTCGCCCGAGGGAGCTTCGATCCGCCGATGATTCGCGGACGTCCGCCACGGTGCCGTTCGACGAGTCAACACAAAGGCACGAGGACCGTTTCCCGTGGATTTCTCTTCGACTTCGCCTCCCTCCGACGGGGCGAAGTAGGTCGGGACGAAGATTTGCTCGGGCCCGTGCTTAAATAAGCAAACTACTACGGACTTTCGGAAGCCTTCGCGATTCTACCGTTCCTCGAGTCTATCCGCCTTGGCATCCTCCGCCGCGCATCCTCTTAATCAACTCCTCGGATGTATTTCCAACCCTCTTTATTTCTCTCCCTCTCACCCGAAATCGCTCGTCTTCTCCTCTCGTCTCTCTTTCACTCGCTCCGGGCACTTCCGAAGTTGGACGAAAACTCTCCGGTATGTCTGCGAATAAGTACGGGATTCGCACGTTAGATCGAAAGACACACACACAGACGGGAAGACAGACAGACGAGATCGGACGAAAATACACAAGCCCGAGAACGATGTCGGGATAAGCGGGGCTGGTATGACTGTACGTTGAGGGAGTGTCGTCGGGGACGGGAAGAGCCGAGAGTAATAGAAAAAGAGATCAAGCTCCGAGGAAGCGTACCGGTGTGAGGAAAAATAAAAACGCTATCGAGAGAGGTGAGGGGGGCGAGGCATGGATAGCGTGTAGTGTGGAAATAAAAAGGGAGCACCGGATAAGAATCGAAGGATTGAGTGCGAGTAGCGAGAAGGCGGAGGGGGGGCAAAGAAAATGGACAAAAGTGGAGCATCTCCCGGGTCCTATACAAGATAAATACGAGATATTGGGCGAGAGGGTGGAGGAGCTCGGTGGGAGTGCGATGGGAAAGGGTGTCGGAGTCGGGATGGCCATTTGAGCCAATGGACCGCTCCGAGCCGTTCGATCCTCCGTCGTTTACACGAGGGATCGGGCGACAAAGTGCAACCTCGGGAATACAGTGATTGGCTCTTTGACCAGAGGGTCAATCGTCGATCATTGGCACCGATGGAACTCGCACCTTCGGTCCGATGAATTTCGTTAAGTCGATCCTCGCAACGAGAACCGATTTTATCTTCGCGCGGCAACGAGACGACGTCGTGTTCGCTGTCGTCAAATCGTCGCTGGCCCAATATTCTTTGGCTAACAATTGTTTGGTCGCATGAGGCAAATATTCTATTCTTTAAAATCAAAAATAAAATTAGTTTTCCGCGAGCGGTAGTAATAAAACATCTGCGAGGCAGCCGGGATTTTTTCTGCATAAAAATAATCCTCCGAAAAATGCCCTTCTCGTTGTTTATTTGCCAATCAATTTCTTTTACTCCACTCTCCGAATATCTAAGACCCTCCCATTGTTTTTACTTCAGCCATCCAACAACCTTCCAAAATTAGTCTAAGAACTTCAACGGTAATGAACCGTCGCATCTTGGAAACCAGTACCAAACGGCGCGTTACCGCGGACTCAACCAAAGTGTAATCATCTCGCACTATTCGATATCGAACTTTGTTTTTAGTTAATCCGTTTTACGTGCAACAGTGTAAATATTTGTTGTGTTTGTCAATAAATAAATATTTGTGTTTTAACAAAGTTTC
>JAPYZC010001258.1:0-22516 GCA_030522665.1 Ichneumoninae sp. A BG-2022a | reverse complement strand
GTGTTTTTTTCAGACATTTTTTTCCACATACAAAAATTAAAAAATCAAAGCTAACTGAAAAATCTGAAAAAATTCATACGTATTCAGAAAAATAAACGATTCATTTTCATAGAAAAAAAAAGTTGTTTTGCCGGGCAATTTGTTAAACAATTAATTTTTTGATTAATTTATTAATAACATTTTGGAATTATTATTGTGCAAAATAAATCTTTTCATTATCTTTGATCTGCATGAATTTTTTCAGATTTTTATATCATCGAGAAGTACTTGCAATATTCGCTTACCTTTCTCGAACTTATGCGAGATGAGCGGGAAGCGACATAGCTACCTTAAGCGGCTAGGGCGAGAGATTTCCCTTAAACTCACAAACCGGACCGCTCACCTTGCCACGACAAACAATTTAACACCGTTCTTATCGCATATTATAAAAATAAAATATACAATTTTTAGAATGCACTAATATTTTCCTTTTAAATGGACAATACTGGACGACAATGTTTTTACAGTAAAATATATTTTAAATAATTCCGTTCGATCCGAGTCATCGGAGTGCGAAATCATTGTTAAAGTAGCCTACGAATCGTGGTCCGATGTCGGTTTCCGGACGTTTTCATTGGTTCTTTCTTTTCGAGGTATACCCAGAATATCTTCGAATCTATCAGCGATACGCTTGAAATTCATTTCGCGGGAAGCGTCGTCGTTTCTTTGGTCCCCAAATTTACTCGATCGTCCGTTCAACACATTGGGATAATTGGGCAATTTTACCTCGAAATTAGACTCAGAAGAGTCGTCATCATCTTCTTCTTCTTCGGATTTCTTTAAAATGCAATTGATAACATCGTCCAGATTAGAGTCAACATCCACCTCACGAGATTTAACAGCGAGGTCTTTGTGCGCATATTCGTTAATGTCTCCAACACTTCCACCGCGAGAACGATCGTCATCATTGTCGCTATAAGTCTCATTATTTTTTCCTCTCCTTATGGAACTCAGAACGTTCTGTATGTGTTCGTGCATAGCGCGTCTCATCTTGTCATAATCCAATACGTTACGAATCTCCGTTCCATCCCCAAAGTCGAATTTCCCATGTGAGTCATATTTGTAAATGTCTTTGATTTTTCTGTCTTCGTAAATGTCGGGGATGTCGTGATAATGTGTCTTTTGACTTTTTTTAGCGATCACGATTGTCGATATCGTAATAGCGACGAGCGCTGCGGTGCACAGCCCGACGAATCTCTCTGTAAACCGAAAGTCCATCGATTATAATTTTTTCACGATTTTTTTAGGGAAATCTCATTTACCCCTCAATTTTTCATGTTTGCGATTGAACTCACTTCTAGGGGTGGTGCTGCTGCTCCTGCGAATATGTATCGTTTTCTGCTCGTATCTGTATGTTGGAGGATGGGCTTGGGTCGCCGTCGACGAAGGTTTGCACTCTGGTCGACCATTGTAGGGAGCGACTCGCGGCTCGTGCACGCCCGGAGGATTTTCCGACGTTGAAGGGACAACGAGAAACGCAGCGTTTAGCGTATCTTTGCGACGATAATTTCCACAGTGGGGCATCGGGTAAACTTCAGATAATAGAAAGAAAAAATGTTATCACGATTTATACACTTTTTTTGCCCGAATATTTTTATTTACAAAAACTCGCGCCAAAATTAAATAAAAATATAAATGTTGAAAATATTTGAGTATAAAACGTATCGTTCGGCGATTAATATTTTCCAAACGGTCCGGAGGGCTGAGAATTTTTTTAAATATGTATGATTCTTCATAAAAAGTTTTTTTTTATTCGAAATATGTTTATCATAAGTTTGAAGAAGCGTCTAAATATTGTATTATCACAAATATGACAATAATAACTATGCGGCTTAATCGATAATAAATTTGCACCAAAAGATAGATTGAATTTTCAGCACTGTGTAACAATCTCCGTCTTACACAAATATCAATATCAAAATTGAGTTAACACATCGTGCAACCTACACAGAAAAAAAATATCATTGATAAAAACGTTGTTTCAATTCTACTCTGAATTCGTACAATTTCATACCGGATTAAAACGATAACATGTCACCTTGACAGTCTTGCTGTCGTTGTTTCAATATCATATGGAATTGCAAGAATTGATAGTAGATTTGAAACCAACATTTTTTTCTTCGGCAGCCGGCAAGCAAATTTTTTTTTCAGTGTAGGAGACGATTTCGAATATATATTTAAAAAATGGTACATAAATTCATTATTGCGCAATACATTGTCACACGTTGACCCAGCACCAATCCCGCAGAGTTGCGTCGACGATTGGTGTACATTAAAATAGCATCTTTAATTTTGCGAACCTGGTGGATTGTCGGAAAGCGAGAAATGCGTCTCCGGATAGTTTGAGTAAATCGTTGGCGGATACGGAACACACGCAGAATACGGTGGCGGGTCGTCGGAAATTGAATCCTCCGATACCGGCCGTGGGGCTGTCACGTAGGCCGTTGACACGCCTGAATCATTCCTCCCGGGTTCGCTCATTTTTTCGGTAGCACTCCTTTTAACACAGATCGGACGAAACACTTTGCACAATCGATCAAGTTGCAATTTTTTTGTTTTTTTTTTTTTTCCTCAAGCTGTCTCTATATTTTGTTTAGACGAAGGTTAGTCGTTGAATGATTTTGTCGATAACTGCGACAGACGCGGAACGCGTTCTGCGCGTAGATGCTCTATAGTGGCCACCGCGCGGGCGCAAAGTAGTTATGACGGTCCGACGCGGCGCTTCCGCACACCTCGAGCTTTTCTGGTTTCCCGATTTTCTTGGAGTTTCTTGATTTTCCGGTCCGCACGCTCGTGCTCGCGTCGAGGACAACATTGCGTTCGACGTTTACACCGATCCAGAAAATTTTGCGCAGACCCTTCTTGGCCCGATGTTGGATTTAGCGGAACAATTATGAATTAGAGGAAAAAATTGTTTCGGGCATCGCAATTTAATTAACGATAATAATGTCTGCGCGCAAAGCGATAAAAAGAAGCTACTAATGAAAATTGCTTCCTCGTACTTTTTCATCACTGATAGAGTTTATTGGACGAGGAAGTCAACATCGATCCACACCTTCTAAGGGATGAAGTTACAGTGACGCGTTAAAAAAAAAAAATGTGGAAGTGCAAATTTAATTTGCAGCTTCTTTACTTTCATTGTTTGACCATACGGATGCATTTTTCGTCTAAGAATTGGATATATTTATGCACATGTGGAGATGATCAGTATTATCAATGCTGGTTTATTTTATGCAACAAGATAATTATGCACAGTTGTGTTAATAATTTTAACAATAATTTTAAAAAAACCTCAAAACGACGAATTATCAAAATTTCAACTAGATTTTATTACAATTTTTCTCGCCAATTTTATGAGATGTTGACATTTTTTTTATGTTACGAGGTGCACAATAATTCGCACATGATTTCCTCATCTGTGACAATTTCATGCATAGTTTCCTCTACGAGAAAGCTTAAACCGATCAACGAACTTTTTTACAGAAAAAGCTGTGTGCAGAACTGTATTTTTATTAATTGTTGTTAACAAGTATTTACGAGTAATAAAAATTGTTTCAGCCGTAAAAAAATAAGATTGGGTAGATAAAATATTTCCCTACCTTACCTGCTCCGTCTCATGGGGACATCACTTTCCTCCTCGCTAAACCCGGGCCCAGATGGTAATAAAATTGTGATATATTTCTTCCGCCTTTGCAGCTGACTGTAAAAAATATTCATATGAAATTTAATGTGCTGCTACTGGAAGTCTTTATGCATAAACTGCTATATTAAATTTCGTGTATAACTGTGATGAAAAATGAACGAACAATACATTAAAAACTTGAGAAACACTTTATCTTTAATAATTCACTTCACACGGTGCGAAAATTATAGTTTTACGCACGCTCCGCCTGCGTATAAATCCTATTTTCACACCTTGCGAAGTGAAACTTTTACCTAATTCGTGTGATTGCAGCACTCGTCAGAAAAAGTTTTATCGCGCTAGTATCGCAAATTACAATTACTTTCATTTCACCATAAATTTAATTTTATATTATTTTATTTTATTTTACTATAAATATACTTTAAATCCAATAGTTTACTTTAATTTGATCGTAATTAAGTCCATTAATATTTCTTCAAAATTATACATTAAGTTTAATGTACCAGTTTATGCAAAAAAAAATGTTCAAACCGGTTGCATTAATTTTACAATTAAAAAAAAAAGTAATCATCTATGATCGAACGCAACAATTCCGTCATGAATCCGACATCAATAGTTTTTATTTTTTCTTGATTTCAGTACGAGCCAAAGTCCCGTCCAACATTTCCGGAGATCGCCTCGACCCTGGAGAATCTGATAGCGGCCCGGGAGGAGGAGTCGAGCGGCAACATGGGAAAGAGGCCGTCGGTGGATCCGGGTCTGATGACGAGCATGGACGAGATCGGCCGGGAGGGCAGGAGCATAAAGAGGCGAACGACGAGGCTGCGGAGTCATTCGGCGGACGCGAGGGGTTGCGACAACGCGACACCCTCGGAGAAGGCCCGATGTCACTCGGCCCGACGGGTCGCCGAGCTGGCGAGTCGGAGAGATCCTCACTACCGTCCGATGACAGCGAATCCGTTCCACGCCCTGGGCGGCGTGAAGAAGATACTGGGCGATCTCTTCTCGAGTTGTCTGGAGCTTCCGTCCCTGGAGGACGTGAGGCCGAGCGTCACCGACGGTGTCAGTTCGAAGTTCAAGCCGGCGCAGAACGACAGCATAGCGAAGATCCTCGAGAGGAAAAAGCCAAACTCGGAGCCAAGCAGTCCAACGGCGAGAAAGAAATGGGAGAAGAAGGTGAGATGGCGTGTTCGACTGTTGTACGGCGAATGGGGAGTGCAAGTAATGCGGAATCAGCATGGAGGAGACGGAGGAGGAGGAGACGGTGAAGGAGTAGGGGAAGGAGGTGTTGACGATGGTAGTGATAAGGTACGCTCAACGGAATTCGTTTCTCGCAGGTGGCTACGAAGGTGGGCGCTGCGAGCCTCTTCACGCATCCGCTCTTCCGCGACGGATGGGAGCCCCGGAGACGCGGCAGCTGCGAGTCAGGATTCTGGAGCTGCGTCGGGGAGGATCTGAGCCCGGAGCCGCCGAATCGTCGTCACGCCTCGACCCTCAGCAGCTCGGCGGCGAGCAGTCTGTTCCTCCTTGACGACCATCGCACGAGCTCCATCTACACCGACTCCTCGGAGGACATCGCCAGCCTCGGCGGCGGTGACTCCTCATGCTGGGAGGACAGGTTCGGCGGTATTGGATCGTCGAGCAAAACTATATCAAAGATCGTCGAGTATTTCGAGAGAAAGCAGGCGGCAACGGGCAGTCTCAGAATCGGCGAGCACGGCTTCGACGCTGGCCCGAGCAGAATCGCTCTCCTTCGAGCCAGCCTCGAAGGCACCGTTCCACTTTGCAGTATCTCCGCCGCTCAGCGATTGGTCGTCTGCGAGGGTGCTGTGCGCAGCAAATTGCCACTTTTCGACAAAAAATGATACACAGACGATTCGAATAGTTTTACGGGGTTATTAACTGATCAAGCTCGCAATCGAGCCGATGTATATATCTTCGAATGCATGCGTATTTGCGCGACCGAAAGAGAGAGAAAGAATGAACGACCGTGAGGTATTTTTTTTTTTTTTTTTTTTTTTCGTTTATGGCGGTCGAGGATTTAACGCGCGGGTCGAGTGCTTTTTTTCGGCATTCGAGGGGAATCGCGCGAGTCCTGTATTTTTCATAGTAAAACTCAACGGAATCCGCCAAATTGACAAGCGCATGAGGTCGTGCGTTAATTATTACCAAAACAACGAGAAAGAAAAATATAGTCGGTAATGAAACTGCAATTTTTTTCTTTTTTTTTACTCGCTTTCGGTAGTGAGAAAATTATTTCTGAATACGTCGACCGATCATTCGTGTATGGTGGGGGAGATTTTACCCAACTGCCGATCTGCAGAAGCTTCGCTGATAACGTTCGGACGTTATCCGCAATCACGGATAACGTTCCAATATTTTTTGAGTTATTGCGATTTAAACGAGCTGCATTTCGCTGTGCAGATTTCGGCCGCTGGGTTCTCAAATCCGCTCAATATAGTGGACATATCGATCCCATCCGTGCGATGAAGGATCGATGTTGTATGACTATCGGCGCAACTCGGAAATCAGATTACTGGCAAAGTAGAACGAACAAAAACAAACTCCGGTAAATCAAGATCTGACAAACCTTGCTGCTTGTACTCGAAAAAACGTTGCTAACAGTATATACATATATTTTTTAAAGATTTCCATATCACTTAATTGTTTGTCATTTCTTTGGATATTTCGGAAGACATTCACTGGAAACGCAACACTATTGATATCCATCGAATTTCTCAAGTGTGTTGAACTTTTTTTTATTTATTATTTCGACCCTAATCTGAGTATGAAAACATGGTCATAATTCCCAAACGAAGAAAAACATGAAAGCAATTGCGATGATTTGAATCGAGTTTTACTATTAAAAAAATGTATCCGGCAGTTAAGTGGGAAGCCGTGTCAGTCCTCATCATCCGTCTCTAAGTGCAAAGTCGATAGCCCGATAGCTCGTTTTTCTAACAAAAACGAGACCGAATCGATAAATTGTCTTAAAAAAATTACCGGTACGATCAATCGTTTTAAGCCTACAAGGTTCCCTGCGACGCGCGAGCATGCGGATATCATTGGAAAACAAAACTGTGGTATTGATTTCGTTCGGAAGTCTCACCAAAATGTAGTAACGTGACTGTGATGTTTTTTGATTATCTATCTACATATAAATGTTTGCTGGTACAACCCCTCCCTGGCGGATTGTTAATAGTGGACTGTCGGTCGCGCTGGTCATTTTTTCGAAGCCTTTCGTTCTGTATTTTTTTTTATCATCAAGACTCGCGTTCCGCCGATGAGAAATTGAATGATTTATATCTTGCGTTGACGCTGACGGTGCTTCTCGCGCGCGCAGTTCCTAGTTATCCACAAAGCTCCGTCCTCTTGACACGGCCGTCTCCGATTCTAAGAGTTATTACCGAAAGTAGCGCGGAGCGAGGGGTATATAAATAAATATTTAAATAAATAATCGACGTTGAAGTTCGAGATATCCAATAACCCGATCTTCTTCAAATCAGCTTCCCGGAGACAATCTTATTGTCCCCCCCCCCCATCCCACTACCAGATGCTTCCGTTGGACCTAGCTTCCTAAAAAAAGTCGAGAGAATTGAAAGAAAAGAGGTAAAAAAATCAGGGCCTATGCACAATGAACGTATCCGAGTTAAACGACTTGCGACCATTGTGCGTTCGCGAAGGGTGCATGCTAATATTTAAGACTCAGGACGCAAGTCAGATATATACACATATATATCTGTATAGTATATTTTGTTGTCACAGAGAGTTTGTGTCCTGAATATTTTTGTTGTTCAAAGAAGAAGAGAGTGAAGGCGAGATGAGTAAAAAATAAAAAAAAATAAATGGGGAATCTTCATAGGTTCGTAGCGATTACAGAGAATTGCCAGTCTTCGAGAGCGTCTATATGAAACTGATCTAGTCAGTGTATTAATGTGGCGGCCTTATATTTTGTATTTCGTAGTGTGGAAAGAAGATAAATAATATTGAAAAAAAAAGAAAAAAAAATCTTAGCGTTGTAAGAAACTTGTTTGAGAGGGAGGAGGTGAATGAGGTAGCTGACTGATCTAAGGAGTGAACGCAGTGGATAATCCATCGAGAGCAATTGCAGAGGAATTGTACGTAGAATCGTGTATTTTATACAATATAACAAAACAAAAGAAAAAAATATCGGCAAGACAGCCCCGCGTGCGAAAAGTACGCTCATAGGCGTCGTGAGTTTATTCACGAGCCGGGGTGTTCAAAATTTGGTATTATACAATAGCGAGGGAGAAAATAAAAATGAGAACGAATGATTGGATGCCACGTTCGTGGTGGACTGGTAACACTCGTGGCTTCGTACCAAAATCACTCGTAACATCGCACTCTCGTCAAGGCGAATTGAACCAAATTTCGTAATAGAGTTAATAGACTAACAATTTATAATCGTCGACGATACCGGCGTTAATTGCGGGATTCGCACCATAAGACTGCGTGTTTGTTAAATATGTATGTAAGTAGGTAACGTTTGAATATTAACTTTCCCAACTGGACTTGGCGACGTTTTTTTTTTCTATCTAATGCTCTCGGTCTTGCCGGACGAAGATATGCGTCAGTCGAGGGACGAAAACAACAAATTGCCTTCGAGATTGATTCGCAATATCGATTGGTACCTGAAAAGTCAAAGGGTGAAAGGGAAATTGACGAATTTTAAAAAAATTTAAAAAAGGAACTTCGATCGAGAATCGATCATGTAAGAGTTGTTCGGACATATCAGGAGTGAGCATATCCTCGCATTGATGAGCTAAAGAAAAAGAAAAGAAAAAACAATGAGAGCGACTCATGTCGAGTATGAATCAGAGTGAGAACGAAGATTTTAGCCGGTGTGCAAAAGGTCACCTTTTTTTTAAAAACGAAAAACGTTATGTATTTTAAGTAAAAAAAAACAGGCATATTATAAAATAGAAAAAAATGAAGAAAAAAACAAACAAAAAGAAACAACTGATTCTACATGAAACATAAATCATCTCTTCCATACATTTGACTATCGTCCGTTGTACGCTGTCCAGCATCGTAGCGAACAGCGCAAATCGGGCCTTAGACTGTATATATATATAAATATATATAACATAATTAATATTATTATCAGACTACGTGAGAAAGAGTGAAAATGAAATACCGTAATGTGGCTGGACCTGCGACATTTTTTACTCCGGCGCGGGTTATATACAAACAAACAAAAAATAAAATAGCCGTAACAAACGCGCTGTAGGCGTCAAACGTCATAATCATCTATTCGACATATAAATAATAATAAAAAAAGAATAACACACACAGACACACATATACGTGTGAAAGGTGGTGATGATAATAATAATAATAATAAAAATAATAATAATATTAATAATAGTAATAATAACAATTAATAACCGAGTAACAGTAACGAATGAAACGTAAGAGGATTTCAGCGAAGCTATGTTATATTGTAAAGATTCCTATATACAAGAATAATAAAGTTAAGGGCTCCCAACTTTTTACTGAAACTTTTAAAGCTATTTTTCTAAAGCCAATAAAAGTCCTCCGCTGTCGTCGCGTCGATGCTCTTACAGAATAATACATTTCAATGGATTACACGTCTCTACAAACTGTTTCCTGTTATTGCTTTTTTGAGAGCTCTATCACATCGTTTACATTGACAATATCATTTTTCACATTGCATACAGTGCGCATTTAGCTAATTCGTGCAAACGAAGTTTTCTACCTGAAGTTCGATTAATTTTTGGTTCTACAGATTGCAATGCAAAAGACACCCGTAAAATTTAGTCGTCTTTACGTTTGCTTATCGATTTTTATGATATGAATACTTCATGCAATTGAATTTTTGATTAAAATTTAGTTCTAACATTTACGTGGTACACTCTCAATATTTTTGTAGTTGTTGTAATAACTAATAAGGTAGTAAGCTAACCGGTTCGAGTTTCAGTTTCGTCGGATCTTCCGAGCACGTGAAAAAAAAAGGAAAACCCGATGTCAACGCGAGAAAATTAACACGTGCAAGCACGCAATCGTTATTTGCCGAGGTCCGCGTGAGCGCGAACAATATAGCAAAGTGTGCGTGTTTCGAGTCACCGATGATTCAACCGCTTCTCATCACGGTCGAACGGAAGAATCGAATGATATCGTCAGCGCTCGGGTGCTCATCGAGTAGTTTCAACGAAAAAGCTTTTGACGAACGCGAACTCGTGCTCGGCGCCTTTCCATTGGAAATTCTGAAATCGTCAAGGCACGACGTGCCTCTTCAACGATCTCGTTCCATCAGAGGACTCCGCTCGCCCAGTTCATCCACCGGTATGAGCGGAATGTACCTCGTTCTCGGGTCCTTCCTGCGCTCGTACGCGTAAGGGAATATCATGGCTCTGTCGGTAATGTCGGTCTCTTGGCGCGGCGCGACTGGGCCTGGAATCTTCTGGATGTGCGAAGGCTTCTGCGTGCTCGACGCCACCGAGTCGTCGTCGGCGTCCTCGGGAGCGTCGCTCGCGCGATCGGGCACTAGAAAGCTGTCGCGATTCTCGAAATCTATGAGCGGTATGAACTTCCTCTCCCTCGCCGGCTGCGCAGTAGACCCGTGCGCAGACTCTTCGACGGGCTTCGAGCTCGTCGACGCGACGCTCGCATCTTCCGAGGAGGTTATCTCGATACTCCTCGAACTACTCGAGGCCACGTTCCAGGGTGATTCGGTGTTAATCGATTCCGCCGGTTCCACGGAATTTCGCTCGCTGTCGTTCGTCGTGGTTTCCGGGTCGGTAAGAGCGTCGCTGCTCCCTGTTTTATCGACGATCGGTACCCAGTCGTCGATCTTCGTGTCGGGACCGGCTTCGGCGTCCTCGATCGCGGGTTTCCACGCACCGCCGTCCTCGCTCATCCACTTGCCGTCCTGATTCTCGTAGTTCAAGGACCTCGAAGAGTTTCTGCCGGATGTCGACGTATCCGGCGCTATATTCGCGTATATATCGGACGGCTGTATCGGAATCCAATCGCCCTGCTCGCCAAGCGACGTGATCGCCGGACTATCCACTTCGGATTGTTTTTCACGCTCATCGGCGGCGAGAGTTTCGATCTTTTTATCATCGGCCTCCTTAGGAGGACGACCAGCTGTCGCGTCGCTGATCTCCATGTCTTTTCCCGATCTCGATGAATTATTTGTCGCAGCCTCGTCGTTCGGGTCCGAATCGCTCGACCGCCGAGCGTCGCTGGTGTCGACCTCGTTGCTCCTCTCCGTGTTGCCGGCAGTGGCAGCACCGTCGACCGCGCGTGCGTCGATCGGCGTGCCCGGTTTTTCGTCGTCCATGTCCGTCAGTGGCGGAAAATATTTGACGCTCTCGTGACGCGCGCTGCCGACGAAACTCGGTGTGTACTGCGATATCAGCGGCAGAAGCGTCTGCCTGGCGTATCTCTCGGCCTGGGCGAGAATTCCCGCCAGTCGCTCGGGTAAGAATTGGACGGTGAAGGATCTCGGTCTGTGAAGAGCGCTCGAGGACGAGGACTCTTGCAAATCGTCGCGACGAGCGTCGTTCGAGACGCCGTCGCTCTTGACGTTCTGTCGGGTCGAGCGCGGTCGCAAGATCGGCTCGGTTATTTCCGGCAGTCTCAGCGAACGTCCGGTCTCTTTCTTCGCCACTTTGAGCACGGGCTCGCGCACCTCGATCGGTAAGTTCACTGTAGTCTCGTCAGTCGAGCGGACAGATGTCTTCGACGTGCTGCTCGAGACGAAGCTCGTACCGGAGAATCCTCGGCCGCTCTCCGCTTCGGTGTTCTCGAGGGAATTCGAGCCGGCGTCGCTCACGTCCACGTAGGACCACGGACTGGAAACTGATTTCTTCGTCTCCGAGCTCGGTGAACTCTCCACCGCGTCCTTCGGCACGAACGACACTTGTATGGACTCCTCCGGTTCGGTGAGTTCGATGTTTTGGTTCGAGGCGGACGAACCGTGACTCGAGACCGGTGAATTGTTCGTTATTTTTATCGCGTAATTTTGCTCCTTCGTGAAGGGACCGAGACCGGTTTGAGGCCGCGTTCGCTCGTCGGCGGAATCTTTGGACGGGGCAGGTGCGGCGTCCATCTTGTCGTAGTTTTGTTCTCTGGTGAACGGACCGATTCCGCCAGAGGGCTTTGGCTCGCTGCTCGACTCCGAGGCTTCCATCTTTAGAGGCGAAAGCTTTATAACTATCGACGCTGAGGTCGTGGCGTTTTCCGTCTCCAACGGAACGTTGCACTCGCCCGGATACAACGGCAGATAGACCGGTTTCGCCGATTCGAGAATCATCCCTCTCATGCAGACCGACAGACTCTTGCCGAAACTGTCGAGCACCGAGATCTTGTCGACGCTCCATGTTACCAGACCCGATGATATCCAGCCGCTGTAGGCCGTGTACGTGATCTGGAATTTTAAGGTGGGAAACACAGTTTTATATAAAATCTCGGAAAATCTTGGTCTCTTAGCGGAAGTTTCGTCACATGTGAAAACTTCAATTGCGGTTTGAAAATATCGATTTCTTTTGCCGGAAGTGACGTCATGTGAGAAAATGTCTATAACGGTTTGAAAATTCGACGTTTTTTTGCCGGATATAACGGTTTGAAACTTCGACTTTTTTTTACCGGATATAACGGTTTAAAACTACGACTTTCTTTTTGCCGGATATAACGGTTTGAAACTTCGACTTTTTTTTACCGGATATAACGGTTTGAAAATTCGATTTTTTTTTTTACCGGATATAACGGTTTGAAAATTCGACTTTTTTTACCAGACATAACGGTTTGAAAGTTCGATTTTTTTTTTTACCGGATATAACGGTTTGAAAATTCGATTTTTATTTTTTTTTTTTTACCGGAAGTGACTTCACGTGGGAATATGTCTATACGGTTGGAAAATTCCGATCTTTTTGTTTTACCGGCGGTGGGGCCGTAATAAAAAAACGTCATTTCCGGTTTAAAAATCGCAGTTTCCGTGTGTTCCTCAATTCATCCGTTGCCGTCCGTGGCTGCATTCAAGATGAATTCCAAATACATTTGAGACGTATTGCACGTGTTCTTTTCTCTACTTTCTTGTGTTCCTTAATTCACATGTTTCGTATGCAGAATAATTTGAAACAAAATTTTCTGACGTCACTTTCGGTTGGGAAGATGGTTAAACTTTAAACCAAAAATTAACTTGTAGACATAGGATAGCTTATAGTAATCCATATGTACCCATTTGGATGACTTTTTCGTACCAGAATGTCTTTTTGCTGATTGGGTTATTTTTTCGACCGGAAGTGACGTCATTCCGGAAATTCGTCGCTTCCGGTTTGAAAATCTCACTTTGTCGATCAAAAATGACGTCACACCGGAAATACGCCACTTCCGGTTTGGAAATCTCGATGCTCGATCGGAAGTGACGTTGCAAGAGAAAACGTCACGACTGGTTTGAAGATCGAAGTCTCGAACCGAAAGTGATGTCATAGACGGAAATTACTATAACTCTTAAATGAGCGCAAGGCTCGGAAATGATGCCAGTCTTGAAAACAAAAAAACTCTCAACAAGGTCAGAATTGTGAGGCCATAAAAAAGAAACACCTTCATCGACCGTTCCGATCTTTAACCACATTACATCAAGATTGTCACGATAAAAAAAAAGAAAAAAAAATCTACGATCCTCATTACATGATAAAAGAAAAGATGTTAAATTACCTCGATTGCCTCCAGGTTGGAGACCGCCGGATGAGGCACGACGATTTTCTGAAGCAAAGCACCGACGTGAAGTTCCTCGTCGTCTTTGCGCGTCATGGTGAAGGTCTCGTTGAAGTTGTTCTCACCGACGAGAGTAACCTGTAGCTTGCCGTAGCTTTTGGCCGGTCGCTCGCCGCGACTGTTGTAGACTTTGACCTGGTACTGATGAGCGCAGAACGGCTCTTCCTCACGGGTAACCAGGTAAAGCTGGCCTCGAGCAGTCGAGGCGTCGCTGTAATAGCCCATGTCTCCGCAGGGTCGCTCGGACCCGTTGACGCCGCAGGGAAAGCAGTCGCCCTTCAGTAGACCGTCGTAGCCGGTCGCGCATGGAAACGCCGGGAATCTGCACTTCGGACTCACCGAGTCTGTGAAGAGCTTGTAAGCCCGTCGATGATTGCACAACGACCGTCCCTCGACGGATCCACCTGAGTTTCATAAGAGTGATCTTATTATTGGTGCCGACTATTGCCATTAATCTACGGTTTATCATTATTTTCTCCCGACTGCCCGCTGAGGCAAAACGACCGGAATTATGCGTATCACTGTGATCCGCCTTTTGACTTTTCGGGAGCGCCGATAAACGTCCACAGAAAAAAAATATCATTGATTCAAGTACAATTAGCTTGCGGGCTGCCAATGAAGAAACAATCTTGTTTCAATTCTACTTTCAATCCGTTTAATTTTATAGGGGATTGAAACGGTAACATATCACCTTGCCAGTTTTGCAGTCATTGTTTCAATATCGTATGGAATTGTAAGAATTACAAATAGAATTGAAACAACATTTTTTTTCTTTGGCAGCCCGCAAGCGAATCTTTTTTCAGTGTCGGAACGGCAAGAAATTACTTAACAGATTTTGGTATCCTAACACTTTGTAGCCTGACCTATGTTTCTGACAATACATTTGTGAGCCACACTGAGAAAAAAAAAATTCATTGTGTCAACAAAATATGCGCTTACGGGTGGCGAAATAATTTGGTTGATCGAACGAAATAATTGTCGTAGTAAGTAAAGAAACATTTGATTCGACGGCCTGTTAGTTCGATCAACGAGGTATTCCTTTCGATCAGCCGAACATTTGTTTCGCCACCCGTAAACGCATATTTTGTTAATTCAATTGATTTTTTTTCTCTGTGCACTTCTACGTACAATCGCAAATGCTGCCGCATACTTCACGCTGCTGTCGGATAGTGGCGAGTTTCCAATGCCCAATGATAAGCCCGGAATCGTTATGTATATATAATCGTACAATGAGAAAAAAAATTGGTTGGATTAACCAAAAGTCGTGGTGACATACGTTCAAAGCTGTTATTTGTTTGGTACAAATAAAGCATTATTTTGTTAAGATTATTTGCTCCAATTTTTTCAAAATTTGTTGATTGAAACAAACATATGTGTTGTACAAACAAAATACACCTTTGAATGTAGGTCACCGCGCATTTGCTTAATCCAACCATTTATTTTTCTCAGTGTACCGTTTTTTATTCACGTTTCTTTTAAATAGACCCGTTCAACATGAAGAAAAAATAACATTTCGTAACATCCTCGCTTGAAGAGGAGAGTTAACGTTCTCCGGATGAAATTCTTCTGTAATTTTTTTTTTTTTTAACAGCGGCATTTACCGTTCTATCTAACCGTTGACCCTATTTCGTGGTACCTAACATTGTCGTCCCCGTCCTCCGAACAGATCGGTTTCTCATAGCGTAGGAGGCAAAGAGATCCGTACTCTGAACTTGTTAAATCGCGAGCGCGGTTTCAAGTGAAACGGAGACGACGACGACGAGGAGCGTAGCTTTCTAATCGACGAACGGGCGTCGGTACCTGTAGCTGTTAAATCCCCCTCTCGTCCCACCTCGTTCGAACCTTTCCAATTCGGTCTTGAATTGTGAGAAATAAAAACACTGACGGACCAAAGCCACGGATACCGAATACGAGAGATTCGAGGCTTGTGCTCGCCTCAAGGGTCACGCGGGACCAATTTACAAGAATGACCACTCCAAACTTATTCTCGATCAAACATTGATAAATCCACTTACACATAATCGTTATCATAAAATCCAATTAATGTATTTTATCGGAGAGCTTGACGTTGTAAGATAACGAGACGTCATTAACGTTTCGCAATCGTACAATGTTGCGGTGTTGAAATCTCATGCATCGTTACAAATTCAAAAAGTCCAAAGACCCGAAAAAGAAATAACTAATTGTCGAGATAAAAAATCTCGAGGTCACCAATGAAAGTTCGTTGATCATAATATTGTATAGAATGTGACCCGAAATTGAAAAAGAAAAGATATCAGTGTAAGGTCGAATCGAAAAAAGATATCAGTGTAAGGTCGAAATGTTGTATCGGTGTTACAACATTTTTTTAAACAACTCACTCCAAATAAAGTCTGTAACAGCGCCGAGAAAGAGATTGGAGCAACCGGTCTGCATCCTTCCTCCGTTCGGATAGAAATCGACGTCGCCCATAGGCTGCCAGGATCCGAGACCTCCGAGAATCAATTGTTCGCCATTGCTGTGAATGACGTCGACGAAAGTGGCGTCTGTCTCGTCGAGCCTGGCTCGCGGGTCCTGCGACTCGAAGAGAGGTCCTGCCGGATCCAGACCTAATCGAGACGCGAAAGGGGAATAAGGTTAAGTATTTAAATTAAACATTTATTAACAATCAAGTATTGGTCGCTTCTGCGAGAATTAATATTTAACAAAAAACAGGCACGTTCGGATGTCGCTTCCTCGTCGACAAGGAGATCGTTCGGATGAATATTCATGGGCCATCAACGGGACGAGGTCGATAGGAAAGTAAAATATTTTTCTAGCAAGCTCTTGCTCCCGGCGGTTCGATCCAATTAACCGGGGCTCTATATCGTCGCGGTTTCTATTCGCCCCCGGGGCGGGCCCCGAGAACGTCCACAACTGACACAACTTCTTCGATAGAACACCGCCGCAATGGCAACATTACCAGCAACCTTACTCGTACTGGTACTACAGTAGAACCTCGATTATTTGAAGCTCCGTAATTTGAACTCTCCATCATCCGAATTTGCATTATCTGAATTTCTATTACCCAAACCATGTGTAACTCTACTTCTTGTGTTACTATTATGTGTAACTGCATTTTTTTAAACAACTCAATTTCTATTCTTCTATTCCTATTACCCAAACCATGTGTAAACAAACATGCATTGCATACAAGAGGACGATCCGAATGAGAGAAATATACAGGTGACATTGCGCAGTGGTTAGCGCTCTTATATCTTTCCCTCTTCGATACGTCGCTCATATATCTGCAATACTAATATCTACAGGTTCCCAAATTTTCCGCTCGATCATTACACATGGAGCAAAATTTCGATGCAATCTCATCTTCGCGCGCTACTTTGTTGCAAGACTGATAAGCTTGTATCGATCGTCTATATGTTACACTGTTTAAAAATGCATCACATGTACATTACCAGCCAAAAGTGAGATTCAGTGAGAATTTGAACACTTCCTAATGGCATTAACATCTGAAAGAAATCAACTGTATTAAAGGCGCCAAGAACATTAATTTTGCATAATAATAATAATGTGAAAAAGTTATTAACGAATTGCTAAGAAAAATTGTTCAACAAATAATTAGTATACTGTTTTTTCTTCAAATTAATTCGTTGATTTCCTAGAAGCTACATACATTTTTTAGAATTTCCTGACATTTTTGAATTTTACGTTTTGAATTTTTTTTTTGTTAAGGCCATAACTGCGGAACTGTTATCGCAATCGCTTCGAAACTTTTTGCGTGTACTGTGGAATTGTGATAAGGAAACGCATTCGAAACGCGTGCCTCTACGTCGATTTTTAAGGGTTAAAAAAAATGTTGAAATTCATATGAATTCTAAAAAATCAAGAAATTCATTTAAATCGGGACATAAAACGTTTTCTAATTTTCTTAAAACAATTTATTGTTTAAATCATTTGTTGATAACTTTTTTCCATTACTATTATTATGCAAAATCAAAGGTCTTGACATCATCAATACGGCTCATTTTCAGATTTTAGGCATATCGCGAAGTACTGAAATTTTGATTGAATTAAACTTTTGGTCGGGAATGTATGTATGAAATATCTTTAAAGTAAAAGTACCACACACCTGTGATTAAATACTTCTGTAGTTGGGTGCGTTGTGGCTTCGACGAACAATACTTCCACCTCTGAGCGAAAGTATAATGTTCGTACGGTGAAAAAAAAGTTGGAACCGTTTTCGTAGCGAGACCGACACATAGTTAGCTCCCTTTTTTTGCGTTTTATGGGAGTGTGTTATTTTTTGTTATAAATCTCCATTATCCGAACAATCGTTAATCCAAACTAGAGTCGACCCCAATTGACTCAGATAATCGAGGTTCTACTGTATACCTCCTCTGGCAACTCTCGTATAACGAATGATCGTTATAGTCGCTCTCGAAGCGCGTATTTCCTCGCTCGCAGTCTTCCCCTCATACAGTCATGTCGGGTTTCATTCGTGCCTCTCGGTTAAACGTACGAATTGGCGAAATTAAATGGTTTTTTACTTTGCAAGTAGTGAAAAAAATAATGGGTGAAATTTAGTGAAAACGTCTTCACGACGAATTGTATGGGAAAAAACTGTAACTGGACCGTTTCAAAGATTCTCCGTTATTTTTCTCCAAGTTTCTCCGCTATTTACTGAATACTTCTGGCATTTTGTTTTCTTTTTAGGTTCTCGACATGGAAAATTTACCAGAGATTTTCGGAGTATATTTCCTGCAGGATTATGAATTATCCTACGTTTCGGAAAGTATAGGATATTTTTTTAGCGAGCGGCAACGAGCAGGAAATACGTTTGAAAATAATTCCTGCATTATGCAATAACATCCACAAAAATATTCACTCACAGTTTAAAAGCAATAAACACAAAAAAATTTTCTTAAAAAAAAAATCCTGTCGATACACCTAAAAATACCCGAAAAAGGCGACTCTGCCCTAAAGATCGCGTCATCGGGCTCGCCTTAAAGTCTTTACCGTGACCATCACCATTTAAAAGGTGTCTCTCCTCATTTACAGTTCGGAAATTCGTGTCTACAGCGATCTCCGTTTCCGCGTCATTAACCTTCGATCGATTAGCTGAATTAACGCACCGGTTATCCTCGAAACGTTGGCGAGTTCGGCCCCGGCAAAACCGGCGACGTGAGCGCCCAAACTGAATCCTATGAGATGCACCTTCTGCAGCGGAACGTTCAGGCTCCTCACCAGTTTAGCCAATTGTCTTCCCACCAGTCTCGTGTTCGCCGCTGCTCTGACGTAGTTCGGTATCGCACTGCCCAGGCTCCAATCGACGCAAACTAAATCCCAAAATGCATCTCGTTATCTATTCGTTCCTTTCTTATTTCCGTTGATTAAGATTAATTTTTTCTTTTTCTTTTCGTACGTAGCGCGTACTTATGTTGCAGTCGTGGACGGACATGAGGGCGGACCGCATCTCGTAGACCCAGACGTGATCGCAGCCCGAGCCAAATCCGTGAACTATGACCTTCGTGGGAAGATCCGGATCTATGGCGTTGTTGGCTTTGTCGTTTATGTTGTTCGCTGGAACTTCCATCGGGATCGACCTCGCCTTTCTGCTGCCGTACATTAAAAATCTGGGGACCATAAAAAAAAAAGAGTCGCGAATTGGAAGGAATGCAAAAAAGAGCCAAACGCTTAACCGGACACTGCGCAGGCCACCTGGATCGCTCACCTGGTGCCGACTTCATTGGGATGCGAGGGAAGCATCTCGAGATAGCTGAACGGTCCGGTATCCTCGAAACACCCGACTTCCTCGTAACAAACTCTGGACGCCTCTCTCTTCGTCCTGCGAGGATTTTTCTTGTGGTTCTCCCATTGCCTCATTGACTCGACTACCGCCCGAAATATCTCGACGTCGTTACGCTCGTCCAGCGACTCGTCCAGGCCTCTGGACCATTTTTGGGCCTCGGTAGGATCACCTGATTAAAAAAATAATAATAAACAAATCAATAATAATATTTATTACGATCACTTTGGTCTCGTGGTTAGAGTACTAGCCTCGAGAACAAAGTATCGGGAAGTCTCGGGTTCGAATTCTGATGCCGTAGTCTTGCTGGCAGAAAAATATTGCGACGTAGCTCCTGGCATCTATCGTGCGATAGCCGATATATATGTCAGTAGACGTCCAATGTTTACAAGCTGTAATCGACGTGACGTAGCTCCGGCGCTGTGAAGTAAACCTACAAGACCGACTGTTACTGACATCCAGAAGTACAGTTAACGTTCACTCATATTGAGAAACCCCTAAAGTGGTACAGTTCCCACTAAAGGAAAAATAGTAGGTCCCGTCACTAATAACCATAGTAGTTGATGCGACGTTAAATAATAACAAATAAAAAAATATATAGGTTGTGGCGGCTCAAGTGTATAAATTGGTTTTTTTGCCTCTTTACAAAAATAATATCTAACAACGTATAGTTAATTTGCTTTAAAATAGTTCATAAATACGGTCTCCTTGAACTGGTCGCATAAACCCTTAAGATCTCCTCCAGTACCCTCCAATACCTCCAATACTCTAACTTAACTTACATACTAAATCTCATAAACATAGAATCTGTAGATAACGTTACATTTTTCTAAGAGGCGATAATCCATTTTCAATAACTATAAAAATGCAGTCTTTAATATTATTCGCTAGAAGAGAGCAATTCTTCGTCTAACTTCTTTTGACATTCTTTACGACCCCACACTTTCCTTATATTCGCTGATACCTTATTAAAACAGGTTATTCCTATAAAATCGTTAGCTTTCTTTCCCACCTCTTTTTTTCCCAGTGACTTGCTTAACGCTGTTTGATGCTTAGGATGTGTTTGATAAAATCTCTTCCCATTGTTTCTTTCAAAATCACCCAGTGTGTCACTGTATAAAATACTACTGTGTCGTCGGCGTGTGATAACGGTGTCCCTACTGTGTTAATACTAACCATGTCATTTATGAATAAAATGAACAGTATTGGACCCAAGATAGTTTCTTGTGATACGCCGTGCGTAATTAGTGTCTCACTTACACTATTTCCTATTTTTACGCTTTGCACACGATTTAGGAAATAGCTAATGTAGCTAATAAAAATATAAATTATTAAAAAATTAATAATAATATATTAATAATCAAAAAATGGAGCGACTTTTACGAAACCTGAGGCTGAATAACGGCTAGAGTAGAGTGATATATTCGGCGGGATGAAATACGAGCAGATCGTAATAATTTCGTCGGGTACCGTAATGAACGATGACGCAAATAGCGTGACGCGTTAACGGTTCGAGGGTGCGAGCGATTCGTGACGGTGGCGAACGTACGCGATCGTCGATCTCACCGACGGTCTTTCCCTCTCTCGTGATTATCGAGACAATGAGACATTACTCGGCTGAGACCTCATTCACGCGCGGCACACGTGCAACTATTATTACGATACAGCGATGATGACTGCGATTCGAAGACGAGTTACGCGCGATGAATGTGTCCGCGTACGCACAGTTATTGTACCCAGAAAATCGGCAATTTTCGCGCAACTCCCTCGTAATTTTATTTCACTCGCAATTCAGTCTCCTTAAGCAAAAGATTTTCTACAATTTTTTTTTATGAGTTTTTTTTTATGCAAGAACATTTTGGATCTGGTTACATGCATATTTTGAGAAAACACTAAAATATCCTCACGAAAACAAAGTTTCCTCTATGAGATTTCTCTTTCCATCTCTCTATTCTCACTTTATTGTCAACTATATCGTTATCTATTTTTTTTTATCGTTTTTTTCTGCAGGAACATACTGGATCTGGTTACATGCATATTTTGAGAAAAAACTAAAATGTTCTCACGAAAACAAAGTTTCAAGCATGAGATTTCTCCTTCCATATTTTTATTCTCACTTCATTGTTAACTATATCGTTATCCATTTTTTTTATCGTTTTTTTATGCAGGAATATACTGGATCTGGTTACATACATATTTTGAGAAAAAACTAAAATATCCTCACGAAAACAAAGTTTCCTCTATGAGATTTCTCTTTCCATTTTTTTATTCTCACTTCATTGTCAATTATATCGTTATCCATTTTTTCTAATCGTTTTTTTGTATGCAGGAACATACTGGATCTGGTTATATGCATATTTTGAGAAAAAACTAAAATGTTCTAACGAAAACAAAGTTTCCTCTATGAGATTGCTCTTTCCATCTTTTTATTTTCACTTCATTGTCAATTATATCTATTTTTGAAAAATCGTTTTTAAGTACTTTGCGGTTAACGAGTCTCTTGATCTCCAGTCAGTCACGCGACTAGTAAAACTCCGAGAGAATTGCCGCACCTGTCGTACTCGAGAGTTTTACGGCTCTTTCTCTCATTATATCCGTTGTTTTACCGTCATACTCGACCGCGTCGTCGATCGCGTGGGACTATTTAGCAGTCGGCTCTGTCATTCTCCCGTACCTTTTGAACTTACGACCCACATCCTTAGGCTACATCGACGCGGTTCTTTAGGCTTCACCAGGATTCGGGGCGGGCGTATACGCTACCGCACTTTGAGTTTCCGGCCCGCCATTACCATAAAATTATTTATGTGTAAACTTATTTGGCACAGCCTCTAACTGAAAACGGTCAAGACGGTCATCAAGAACCGCCACCGGTATTCCGGAAATGAAGCGAAAAAGAAAAGTGTCCTGTGAGAGCTTTACGGCCATTCCGGAAATGGAGCCAAAAAAATAGATCCACGACATGCGTTAATGCCCTTCGGAAAATCCCTCCCTAGGACTGTTTTCCTTGTGTCGAGACTTCCACCAGGGCGGGCAGAGTACTCAGTGGGCAGAGACTCCAGACGGGGGGTATTATATAATAAACCAAGCTTCCTCTATGAGGAAGCAAATATTATATCTCCTTCTTAGTGAAGATTGTAGGTGTTGAGTCTGGGTTTTCGGAGTGATGTGATAATCAATGTAACGTCCGAGGGGGACTAGACTCCAGACGGCAAAGGGGGGGGGGGGGGGGGGGGGATTAAATAATAAACCAAGCTTCCCCTAAGAGGAAGCAACAAAAAAAACCC